>UWZB01000394.1:3758-14389 GCA_900536885.1 Peniophora sp. CBMAI 1063
TTGCGGCCCAGCCATTCGTGCATCTCCGTCCTCCATTGGTATATGGCTGGCGGGCAAGACGGTCGAGCGGTACAATTCAGGGCCAATGTTGCTATCGCTGTGTTCGCTTGGAGCAGCTGGCTGATGGACATGTGTGCCGAAGTGAACGAAGGTGCGTTGGATTGTATGCTGGGGGTCTCTTCCAGTGCGTCACCGAGGGCTTCGTGTGTAGCTGAATCGATGATCACGCCTGGAAATACGTTGCTGGGTATAAGGCCAAGGCGGATGTCCATGGGCAAGGGCAAGTGACGCAGCAGGTGCACGTGCGTTTCCACGTTGCTGCTGACGACTAGGGAGTGTAGGTTCTTCAGGTAGTCAGCATCATCGGAAGTGGACGAGCTGCATGAGCTGCAACTGAGCAGTTTGGGGCTTGTGACCCTCTCAAAGACGATCAATTCAGCAAGAACCGGCATCCGGCGCAGAACATCCAAAAAATAGGGATTGAGGAAGGTCGATTTTTCAACGTCCATCTGGATATTCAGGGATGCGAGCTGGGCGAGGCATGGGTATGTCCAATCGAGTGCCAGGTATGATGAATCTGGAAGGTGCACCAGTAAGCGCCGCAAACGAGGTAGATGTGCCAGGAATGAGTTTAGACCACGGCATTTCTTGTCCGGGATATCCCATGCGTTGAGTTTAAGCTCCTGTAGACTTTCAAACGAGTACCGGAGGCATTGCTTCATGAACCCTGTGAGGCTATCTGCGTCGATTGCTTCGTCCATGCAGAGAATCGCGATGCGCGAATGATGTGCGGCTAACAGATTGCGCAGCGAGAGATCATGTCGCCGGTCCTCTTCGGTTGGAAGTCGTTTGTCGTCAATGGAGAGGGGGGCGTTCTTGCTACGACGCAGAAACTCGCGCGCCCATCGACGTCCCAGCCGACCATCTATATGTGTCCATAGTGCAGCATGATTAAGTGCTACCCGTCGCCAGCGACGGTTCACGAATGTAACGTTGATCCAACCTAGAGCGGCGCTCTTGCGGGGTGTGACGTTAATCAAGAATGCGCTGACGGCGCGACGGCGTGGGTAGGTGTGAGGGTCGACGGCTTGAACAGATCGAAATATGCCCGACAAGACCTCTTCAGGAAGCGAGAGTGTGACGTCCATGAGTGTTTAGTCCATGGTTGCGTGAAGCGTTCGATGATTTTCAGCGAGATGGTGGTGGTAGTCAGGAGACGAGCCGCGACACGTCGTCCGACGAACTAGGCGCGCATCACGCGTTCATAATAATTAAATAGTGAAAGCTGACAAGACGTAGAACGTCGTTCATGCACTTCAAGCTTTGCTTACACGGTGGGGCAGCGATAGTATGATGGTAGGTAGCGGGCGATGGTAGACACGGACAAGCGTGCGGACGATATGCATGTCAAAATGGTGTAAACGTAATTCATCCGGACTACTTCAAAACTCGTATAAATACATGATGGAAGCTGACTTGTGAGCATGGGCAGTAGACGTGATCATATGTCAAATGGGGTACCAACGTCGGATCTATTAGGCCCGACCAGGCTCGTAGAGAGAAGTATTGGGGGGTTTATGGCGCATGGCGGCTCTCCGAATCTTGATCGTAAACCCATCGATCTTCATTTCGCCGTCTTGTTCCAAGGCCGCCTCCAACGCCTCGGGCGAATCAAAAGTGACGAATCCAAATCGACGCGAGTCGTTTGACGCACGATCCCTGTGTACGAGAGCCCTAGAGACTCGGCCAAATCGTTCGAACTCCTTGCTGAGTTGGGCGTTATTCACGTCGCGTGTGAGTCCGCTGACCCAAGCTCTGTTCGGGTGATACTGTCCGGGGCGAACTCGGAGATTTGGTTCGTGAGCGGGCACGAACGCGGGAGCTCGTTCGATGCGGATAGATTGTCCGTCAATGGTGAGACGACCGTTGAGCTCCAACACCTTGTCAACACTTTCGGTGGAGGTAAAGTGAACATAGCCCTGACCAGTCGAGTTGCCTGTACCAAATGCGCTGTCCGCAGAGAAGGGTCTCAAGACGCGTACGAAGTCGATATCTCCGAATTGTGTGAATTCTTTTTTGAGCCGATCGTCGTGCACTTGCGGGGGAAGGCCTTCAACACGTATCCTGGTGAGAGGCGGCTCTCCCTTTGCAGCAAGATAGATGGTGTGCTTCTGCCCTGACGTATAACGACTGATGGAGATGGTCGCCCCGTCAATTGTCGTTCGGTCAAGAGCTTGGAAAGCCCTGCGTGCTGATGGTCGCGACGAAAATCGGATGAATGCGATATTCTCGCGCTGTCCTTTATACGGTGGCGTCTTGCGGATGCGGACGTAGGTGACATCGCCATGCTTCTCAAACAAGGATCGCAGATGAGCTTCATCGACAGCCCGTGTAAGACCCTTGATTGCAAGGACGTTCATCTCGACAACAAGCGCACGAACGTGAACCGTCTGTCCTCCAACAATCGACTGATCGAGCTCCAGCGCTCTCTCTACTGATTGAAGGTCTTCAAATTTCACGTAACCGTAACCAAGTAGTTCGCCTTCGGTGTAACGCCAGTTGATATGAGCACGGAGGATCGCCCCACAAGTCGCAAATGAGGTTGTGAGGTGAGCTTCGTCGAAATCCGAGGCTAGCGGACCAACTATGACGGTGGACGTGCGCTGCGAGTGCTCGTTGGATGAATCAACATCAGCGGCCTGCGCCGAAAGAGCGGCGTGACGCAGCTGTCGAAACGAGACAGTGCGCGGCCCCAGTACTCGCTCTCTCGCCGCAGGTGGGACTACGAATGACCATGAAGTTCCGGCGAAGTAAGTTCTTGAGGGACGTCCGATAGTGCTCGTGGCCGTGATGAACCTCACTCGGCTCGAGTTACTGAAAAATGATGGGGGCACGCCCACGAGCGAGGGGCGGCAGAGCATAGTGCAGAAAAAGGTGGGTCTGAAGAGCGCGACACGCTTCTGCGCTTCCTTGAGCAGCCCGTACGAGAGGTTACGCGGGGGTCCTCGTCGGAGCGGGTGGCGGCAAGGTGATGGTCTAGGTGTAAGACGCAAGCGTGGGTGCGCTCGCGCCGTTATCTCCGACCGTATCGCCGATTCTGAACCAACTTCGCAAGTTCAGCCCGTGTACGGTGTTACCAAGTATCGACCAAGCTCAGGGATAGGATACCGACGTATCATATATCTAGCGAGGCAGCTCAACGTGGAAGGAGTCAGTCTCTCGGAGGCTTTGAAAGCAAGCCACGTAGTACTTGGGAAGCCAGGTATGATACAGCCTAAATGTGATTCAACATGCGTCGTTGTTCGTCCTGCGAGCAGCATATACCGTATATAACTACGGGCAGATGATGATCTAGGGAATGAACTGGGCCAACGATAGAGGAGGTATAGAAGAGGAGATGGTACTCAAATCAGAATGCAAGGGGTCCGCTCGTACGTAGAGAAGGGCGTATATTACCGCAGTCCGTGTGAAGGAGACGCGCTTCAGGTGGGCACTTGCGGGTGCGCTACTGTCGGACTTCAGTCAGACTGAGTGGAAGAGGAGCCGTCTTTGGATTGCAAGCGTGGTTTGGGTCTCTCGATTCGAACCATGAATCCTTGTATGTTTATCTGGCGGTCATATTTCACTGCAGCCGACGCTGAATCGCGCGAAGCGAAGATGACGAAGCCAAAGCCGCGCGACCTGCGCGACTCGCGATCGACGACTACGAAGGCAGAGATGATCTCCCCGAAGCGTTCAAACGCTGCTCGGAGCGCGCTATGCCTTACGCCGTGAGTGAGACCAGCAACCCATACGGTCGTATCGTCAGGGTCAGGCCCCATGCGGAGGGTTGGTTCGCGCGTGGCTACAAAGGGAGTGCCTCGTCGAATGCGAATAGCATGACCTGCGATGGTCAGGCGAGAGCCGAGGGCGAGCGCTTTATCGACGGCATCAGCAGTTGAGAATTCAATGTAAGCATAGCCAAGTGTAGTGCCAACTCCAGGGCTTCCATCTGGTAGACGAGGTCTCTGCACGTGCACAACCTCAATTTCCCCGCACTGCTCGAACTCGGCCCTCAACCAATCATCTGTCACTTGTGGTGGGAGGTCGCTGACGTAAACAGAAGTGGATGCTGGCTCGCCCTTCATAGCGTGGGAGATGATGCGCGCTTGCGGCATCGAAAACCGGACAGTTATGGGTTTTCCGTTGATTTTCGTCCCCGAGAGTTTGCGCGCGGCGTCTGCAGACTCGAGGGAAGAAAAGGTGACAAACCCGATGAGCTGGCTGTCTTGTCGATGATGTACGGTCCGTACACCAACGTCGCTAATCTCGCCGAACTTCCCGAAAGTCGATCTCAGCAGAGAATCGTCGGCGCCGTGAGGTAGATTCTTCACCACGACCGTGTCCAGCCGCACGTGGAGGGCCCGAACATACACCATCCGTCCTCCAATGGTCGTACGATCAACTTCGAGAGCATTATCCACCGAATGAGCGTCCCCGAACTTCACGTAACCGTATCCTAGCATTTCACCGTCGCTGAGACGCTTTTGGATAAAAGTTTGAACCACCTTCCCGCAAGGTCTGAACGCAGCCTCCAGTTGCGCCGTGTCGGCCTCTGGAGTAAGTGGACCGACGACTATGGTATTGCTGCGGTTTGTCCGCGAATCGCGTGCAGTGCCGTGTGATGCCTGCGTTGATAGCGTAGCGTGTCGTAGAGATTGCGGGTAGTGAGCGTGGAGTCCCTGTCCCTGTCCCTGTCTTGTTGCCGTATGTGGAGTAGGTGACAACAGTGGCGCTTGTACCAGAGTCCGACGCCAGTAATGTCCTAACCCCGCAAGCAAAGTGCCCTTCATCCGGTCCGTGCTACCAAGCTGTCGTGGCCAGGGCGCACGGCGAGCGTCTACGAGCGAAGATCGACAGAACATGACACGGAACGATCATATATGAAGGTACTGCATAAGAAGAACCATGGATTAGTATATTCTCAATACGTCCGCGAGAGTGAATACGAACGAGAGTAGATGGTGGATGATGTCCAAGCTGCAAACCGGCCCGGCGCGGGTTCTTGATGCGGCGGCGCGGACCCACGAACCATCTCCGACCGTACCACCATGTCCGAATCAACATCTTCTGCCGAACTCTTTGCGACAGCTGGTACACGACATAAGCGATCTCGAACCTACGCAATCCTCTGACCAACAGTAGACTTCTGTCTGATCCCGATGGGAACCGGCCACGATCCCTCTGTACGCTGATCCAGTCAAGGTCATTCCGCTCGTCAAGAGATAACGCCGTATAAGGTCGCGGAATACGTAGCAGAGTGTGCTCGCGTGCTTGAGAAGTCTGGGCTGAAGTACAAGGTATATGAGCATTGCACATTCTGCATCGCCTGCTGACGCATCGCCCACAGATGCAGTTCGTACTATCGTAGCTTTGAGCCCGCATGCGGATACTGATCCTCGCCATCCTGATAGCGGGTACGGAACGAATCTCGGTACGCGCGTATACAATACTTCTAGCTCTCCATGCCGACACGCATATCACAGAAGGCCCCTGGTCCGAAGTATCAAGCGCAATTCACGCCTGCCACGCCGCCGTTCACGCGAAAGGTGCACTGCGCATCGCAACGGACATCCGCATCGGCACGCGCGCACCCGGTTTCGAACGCAAACTCGTTTCTGGAGCAGAGGGCGAGAACGATCACAAGCTGAAGCGAGTACAAGAGATTCTTGGGAAGGAGAGCGTAGGCGGAGAGGCGAAGTGATCACGATTGTACATTTATTATGTTGGGGTGCGTATGGTACATCAATAGTGCGGATGGTTTTGCTGATACATGATGACAGTGATACATGTGTAGTATGCTTAGACACGCGTAACTCCAGCTCTATTCAACAAGGCGACCATACCAGTGGGATCAAGCGGCCACCACGCCGATCCACCACACTGCGGTACCATCTGCAGCGTAGACTCTTTGCGGACCTTATTCCCGGCGAGCGTGCGCTCGGGCAACAGCTTGACGCCGGAGTAGGCGTGCGCGAGGCACCACCTCTCAGCACTGCGGTTGGTGCCTACGTCGCGCACGGCGACGAGAGCTTTCAAGGCCTTCGCTGAGATGCTGAGGTCGACGTAGAAGGTGAGGGTGCGGCCGGTGAGGGTTTTGACGAAGATTTGGTCTTGGTGCGGAGCTGGAGAAGGCGCGCGCGGGATCGGGCGCTCGTTGTCGGCGTCGGGCGCTGGGGTTGCTGGTTGCGGATGATGAGATCATGCACGAGCGCTTAGCTGGCTACTTACCTTCGCTAGCTTCGGACGGCTCGTTCTGCACGTCCTCCACCTTCACTTCGTCTCCGCCCTCCTCATCCACGACAATCTCCAACGCGCCGATCCTACTCGCAACACCCGGCCAAAGCGCAGCCGATACTTCGGCGTTGACACCTTCGCAGCCGGGTATAGCCTTGCTCTTAATAACGAGGCGCGAGACGTCGACGCCTTGAAGTGCTCGGAATGAAGTCTTGATGTTCCAGAGCGTTTGCTGAAGACAAGGTTGTACGTGAGTGCGACGTGCGAGAACGCCGGTGATACAGGGTGAGACTTTACCATGTAGACTGCGGTGCGCGGGACGGCGACGGTGCGCCCGGCGTGCGCGACGAGGAGTGGGTGTGGGATGTATGGCTCGGCGGGTCCATAGTGCGTACGTGAGCGCGAGCGGGAGTCTCTGAGGACGGGCATGTTGGTGTTGAGAATGATGGTAGTGGTTTGGGTGGAAGGAGGTTGCCCGTGATGATGCGGCTTATAAGCGAAGTGAACGCCGAGCTGAGGAGCGCGCTCCGTCGCGTAACCTTTGGTAATCCACCGCTGATATTGATTCAGGCATATCAAATGCTATTATGAGATCGCGAGGCGGACGCGTTATGTCACGCGTACGTGACGGTTCGTAGCCTGGCGACGGGCCCTGACGCGCCGTCGTCGACTTCGGGAGCATCCTCCACGACGTCGGTGTCAACATCGTTATAAACTGTCACAGCATATGCCTCCAACTCGTAGTGATGTGCCCATGTCATCATCCGCTTCAGCTCGGTCGACATTCACTCTGCGCTATGGCGGCCGCGTGATTTCCGTGTCCCGTTCAGCCTCATACTATGCGCGTTCTACGCCCTTTACGTCTCCTGCACGAGCTTACGGGTCCCATTACAGGCGGTTATCGAACACGCTCGTGGCATGAGCTACGCTTTGCAGTTAATAGAGCCCTCAGACATAACGCTCAGATCGTCCTCGTTTCCTGGCCATACGGACGGCGTGATCACGCGCGAGAAGTGGGCCGGACTGGGCCGGCGGGTCAGAGTGGTCGAGGTCAAAGTACGCCGACGAGAGCCGCCTGCCGCAAGTACATTTCGAGTACCATCTGCATCCGCGAGCACCGCGCATGGGCCGATCGAGTGGGCCAGAGGTGCGCGTCGGGCCATTCCATTATGCGTATTCGTACTCACGGCTGTCTTAAGGAGACTGGCTTTCTTCGTGCTTCACTGAAGTGTACATCACAGTCGAGGCCCTAGGTCGCAACGGCGGAGAATACCCTGTCCGAGTACATCTGGAGTCCAGGGTCTCCGACTTCAAGGAGTTCTTGCAAGGGCCGCTCTCGCTTAGGAGGAAGTTTGGGCCCGCGAGACGGAAACAGCTGTTGTTTGAGGGTCAGGTTGTGCCGGGGTACTTGACCCTGGAGGGCGCAGGCATACGCGCGAACTCGAGGGTGCAGCTGGCTTACAGGAAGCGTAAACGCGATACCGATACACAAGCATAGTCTCATTAGTTATTGCGAGTGCAGCGAGGTGTTATGAAGAGGGCCGGCTGAGCTCTGAACAAGCAGAGAATGCGCTGCTTTGTGCGTTGACACCGACAAGTCGGTCGACGTGGCGCCCGCAGTGCCCCCATAAGCGGTGTCCGGCCCGCCGAATCCCGAATTTGCCGCGTTCGCTTCATCGACGGTCGCAAGCATTGGGCTCAGGCCGTCGGCTACCAGACTCTATTGGCTTCGCACCATGGTAGTGCGCCTGGGCCTAGCTCAGATGTTCATGAGGGCTTGCGCTTGTGCAGCCCGCTGCCCTCCTCGGCAGCCCGAGTGTTTCGCGCTCGGAAATAAACGAACGCGTGACGTCACGCGTACACGGGTCGACCGACGCGACAGGACGCGACGCGACGCGCGGGCGTATGCGCCTTTGCTCCCAACTCTCATCCCACGATATCTAGTGGTCGCCACTACCAACGCTATACTCAAGCATACGGGCATCGTACTTGCTAACTAGGACGCATCTCTTGACTAGTTGGGTCGGCGCTGGCATGGGAGAAGTAGAAGATTACCGCCGACAACAACGTGGCGAGAAACGCCGTGTGCAATATGAAGGAGGCGCGGGAGGCTACTCATGGCGATCGGTCACAAGGATCAACCGCGTCCATCACGCGTCACAGCTCGGAGGCCGAGACGATTAATATCCAGCCAGTCGCGCCCCGCTGTCTAAGTCTCACCATAACCACGACCATGCCAACGCCCTACGAGCTCGACCGCGCGAGAAGGATTGCCGCTAACAAGGCCCTTCTTAAGGGTCTTCGCATCAAGGAAGTCAAGAGGCAAGCTCTCGGTGGCAAGCCTAGCAAGACTGTAGACACCGATGACGAGGACACGTCTCTCGGCGCATGGATAGTGCTCGAGTACGTCCCCACGTCTGGCCGGAGCAGAGGAACCCCCCGCAGGCTCTTGGTCCCGCGCTTCACTGACTACGATGTGTGTGCGCTCTCTTTCTTGTCATGCATGTAGGTTGGAACTGACGTGCTCGACGCTTGTGAAGGCGATGCTGGCTCACGCCCAAGGCAAGATATCCGCGCTCGGAGATGTACCCGTGCACAAGCTCGCGCTCAGGTCGAGGTCGTTACCCGGGCATGAACGCGAGGTGGTGGAGATTGGGGAGGACGCGTATACGAAGGCTATTGCGTGGGTGGAGAATATTGAGGTGTTTGTGCTTGAGGATGATGCTTGAGCGTTGAGTGGTGTGCGGTGTTGGGTGTTTGTCTTGGCGGTTTGCGGTTCGCGGTTGCCAAGCTTCCGGAACCTGCCGTAGCGCTGAGGTTGTTGGCGTTATATTATTGCATTATACTCGCTCCATCTAATATGCATCTGTACATGATCACTCATTGCTTTTGAGGAGAGCGCAAAGCGGCGTTCTCTTCGTACGTGCTAAGAAGACTTTAGTCGGCTGTCGATGATGAGACGTACTTGCGTCGACGTGACGGTCGAAATATATTATACGGACCATCTCCATATGTAGCAATGAATACAGGTCCATAAGTCCGTGACCGATAGCGTGCATAGCTCAAAGGCTAGCCAGCTTGGTATCGCGGCCCTAGAGGGTATACTAACGGCCCCTTCCACTCTATACTCCGCCGCCGTCATCGTGTAGCCTGTCGTCGCTTGCCTGCAAGCGTGCCGATCTTCGCCCGGCGGAGGTCGTCGTCTATGGCCCACATTCCACGAGCAAAGGCGTCTCTTGTGAGCCCGCCTTTTCGTTCTGAGGCGGGTTTTGCGGGGTCGGATACTGAGTCCCTAAAGATGGTCGTGTGAGCACAATAGCAATACAAAAATATGAGTGCTGACGAGACATACCATATGTCCTTCAACCGCGCCTTGTCCAGCCTACTCAAACTCCACAACCTCTTCACGACCCCACTCGGCAACCTCGCATCAGGCGGCACGACCTCCTCCTTTTCCCTCGCCCTCGCCCCCGCCTTCTCACTCGCATTCCCATCCGCACCATCCCCCGCCAACGCCGGATTATCCGCCGGAATCAGATCCACGCTCAGCCCTCTCCACCCCTTCCTCGTCCTAGGCGTCTCAGCCCCCGGAACGCTCAACATCCCATCCCCGCCCTCCTTCCCCGTCTTCGCCTTCTTACTCGGCCGCGCAACGCTCGCGCGCCAGTTCGCGTCGAACACCCTATCGTACCGCGCACGTGCCGCGGGCGGCATAGGCGGTGCACGTCCGCGGTTCAAACCAGAGACCGAGATACCCGAGCTTCCTGTGCCCTGCACAGTCAACGCGGGACTGAAATGCGGAGGGATGTGTGTGTTCGTCGTCGATACGGATGAGATAGATGTGGAGCGTGAGGGCGGCATGGGCGGCGCGGAGGACCCCGATGCGAACGAGCGCACGCTCGGCGGACGCGACGTGCTCGGTGTCCGCGTGCGCGCGACGTACGGCAGCGGGCCGGGCGGCGGCGGCGGCGGCACCCTCCTCGACGCGCTCCCCGTGCTCGAGCCCGTCGTATTCGGCGAGTTCCGCTGTGCCTGTGCGGGAACAGCCGGCGCGCTGGCCTGCCGTTGCGGCAGCGGCGGCGGGAGCGGGACGGGGATCGGCGAGGGCGGCGGCGGCACGCGACGCGCTGAATACGATATCGGCGCGTGCTCGCGGTAGGAGGCGGGCACGGCGACGTCCTCGAAGCTCTCGGCGAGGCTGTCTCTGTCCGTGTCGAGCGGGTAGGTCTGCACGTGCTGCTCGTCGTCGCCCTGGTCGGAGGAGAGCGAGACGGAGTGCATGCTGCTGACGCTGCTCTGCCCGCGTTTGTGGCCGAGCGAGGGGAGCTCGAGCGTTGCTTGGCGCGGGGGGAGGG
>UWZB01000395.1:0-14286 GCA_900536885.1 Peniophora sp. CBMAI 1063
GGGCGGGGGCGGGGGGCTGCCGCCGCTGATGGGGAAGGTCGAGCCGCGGACGGTCTGGATCCAGGCGGCGGTCGCGTCGGGGAACTCCCATACCTGTGAGCGATAGTCAGCTCCGGTAGACGTTATGAGAGTATGACGATGAGCGTACCATGACACCGCCGTTCCAGCCCTTGCCAGCGGCAGTAGCGACGCAGGTAGCCAGCGTAGAAGGAGCCATGTAGCCGCCGCTCGGGGCATCAGCCGCCGTGGCGGGCTTACCGATGACGAGCTTGCTGAGGGGAACACCGTTCGCGGAGATCTCGAAGATGGAAGAGCCGGGGTACTGTCCACCAGAAGCGGTGAGGAGGCCGGTGCAGTCGGTGTACTCAGATTGACCCTCTGCAGCAAATTGATCGGGTCAGCGGGCCGAGAACTCACGAGATGGCGTGGATGTCACGTACGGTTGTAGAACTGGATGTTGTACCAGTCGATCATAGAGCCGACGGACTGATGGACTGCGAGGTAGCCTCCGCCGGCGTAGCCAGCCTTGAACCAGGGAGCGACGGGAGCGTGCGTGATGATGTACTGGCCGGCGGGGAGCTGGGAGCGGAGCTGCTTCGTGAAGGAGATGAGCCAGTTGACACCCGTGCCGCCGTTGAACGCGGTGAAGTCCTCGTAGTCGACCTGCGCATCTGAATGAGACCATGTAGACGGTAATAGTAATGAAACTCTATTCACATCGACACCATCAAGGCCGTACTGCTTGACCCATGCGGCGAGACTGTTCGCCGTCGCCACAGGATCGGCGCCGTTGGTCGTCGGAGTGTCGGTCTGGCCGAAGGCACTATTGAAGGCCAGTACTGAGAATGACAGGCGCGAGGTATAGAGATGTTGTGAACATACCTGACCATGATCTTGATACCAGCCGCAGCGTACGCGGCCTTGACCGAGGCGCGCTGGTCCGCCGAGATCAGCGTCCATTCTGAAGCCTGGTCGGCAACACGGTTCGTGAGCCAAAAGCCCATGATGTAGGTGTTGTATCCCTAAGTCAAGGATGTGGTCATGAGAAACGGAGATGACTGAAGTGAGGATGTCGAGCACTGTACCTTCAACTGGGAGACGTCCGGAGGTCCATTCTCCCCATTGATCCAGGCGTCGGTGTACACGACGAAGTGAGGAGCAGCAGGAGTGGCGGCGGTAGCACGCGTGCTGAGGTCGGCCGCACCGGTGGGCAAGGCACTTGAGCTGCTGAAGAAGCAAGCAGCGGCGACGAGAGCGGCGTATGTCTTAGCGAGGAAGGAAACCATGTCGAAGAGGACTTGTAGACCAGTAGGCAGAAGACCGAGGAAGCTTGGGATGTCCGAGCTGAAGAGTAGAGAGCTCGGAGAAGAGGGTTTATATAGGTCGTATTGTGATGTAGGCTCTCGCTGTGAGCAAGGTGAAGTACGGACTCGGAGCCCATGCGGAGGTCAACACCCATTCCGTATGCGCCGTACGCGGCGGGTCAACTCATCCGAGTGCTAGGCGGCGGTGGACCGGCCATTGTCTGTCAGCAACTGTTCAAGCTGTTGAGCCCGTACGCTGGCGAAGCACGGATCGTGCAGCCCGACGAGGAAACAGCGAGCAGGGACCACCCGAAGCATCGAGTCTCGCTGACAGACGCCCGCGGCGCTTGCCGCGGCGCCTGGCTAAGATTCCAGCAGGCGCCTTGCACTTTCAAATCGGGTAATGATAGACCCCAGAGCGTGAAGTATGAGAAGGACACACAAAGGAAGCACGCGTTCGAGAGCCTCAGACAATATTGCGCGACCTCTTGGCACGCCGGTACGTTTGCGGAACAGGCCGGACCTCCTTCTCGAGCATCGGCGAAACGTGTATAGCAGTTGGTGTAGGAGATGCTGCTTCTATATCCGTACAGGGCGACATGAGGCTCCCTGCGATGCTCAAAGCTATCCATGTGGGTGAAGGATCAGAGGGTTTATCCGTCTGGTGAGGCGGAATAAGGACGGGACAGATGTCAACTAATGCCCATGCGGACGCATAGTTCAACTAGCCAAAGGGTCAGAAGCAGGCTGACAGGAAGTCGAGGTCTGTGGTTTGTGCATCTGGAGGGTGAGCTTTTGGTAAGCCATAGCCGAAGCAGTACATGTCCAGTTCTGGACAAGATGGAGGGCAAAGGCAAAGAACATGGACATGGCAAACCGCAATAAACGTGGGAAGATTGTGATGCCCGCTCCGGAGCGGCCCGGACGGGGGATGGCTTGAACCAAGACGTGATGGACGACGACGATGAGAGCGTCCCGCGCGATGGCAAGCCTGACATGACTGGACTAGAGCCTATGCTGCTCATCGCGAAAGTGCTTTCATGGCCTTCGAACATCACAGAACTGGAGAGTACCGGAGCGACAGCCCAAGGAGAAGATCCCGTTTCTCAGCCTAGCTAATATTCTACAGTCTACGATGGCTTTCTCAGCTTCCAAGTATGTATGGTGCGCGAACAGCCTTATCGCACGCTTCAGTTCGAGAGAATCTAAGCAAACTCGAGGGCTCGATCTTCGACTAAAGTGGCGCTGCGAGGGTGGTGCAAGTGAACTGTACAAACGCCATTTCCAAATCGCGCCGGAGAACTCTACGCTACTCTACGGGCAGCTTATGCAGAGCATGCACGGCGCTCATGAATGTCCTCACGGCCCGACCGGTCCTCCCTTCAGCTCTACATCAGAACGGCAGTGACACTTGTCTTGTGTGTACTATGTCTTCCATGAGGACCGCCGCGCGGTATCTTTATAAGCTCGGCTTTCCTACCGAGCGTCGAGCCAACCTTGAGCTGTGCCTCTGGCATCTGCCTGCTCGTCGTTGTCGTGACGGTTCTCCGGAAGCATGCTCTATACGACGACGTCAAACGCCCGCTGTCGTCGAGAGCCCGAGACTGCTTCTTATCTCGTTGCGCTGGTAGAGACGACGCATGCGAGCACTCATACACACCACAACACTGGACCCACACCGCTGAAGTACGTGCCTTCGTTTCTTTATCTTGCCCTTACTGACGATGACTGTTATGACCAGCTACGTATACTCGTTACCGCCGGCTTCTTCGATTACCCCGCCCCGATGCACGCCATCAATGAAGATCGAGGTCGCTATACCGCTACATGTGAGGCCAAACGCCAAGGACGAGGCCTGCGGCATAAAGCACCTAAAGAGGCAGCCCGGTGTGCCTTTTGAATGAGTACGCTGATCCGAGGAAAGTCGATGAAATGGGCTATCCTGATGCGTTGTGTGCAGAGCCGGTTTGCCAACGCGATTGATTGTGCATTCTGGGTTCATAGCCGAAAGCCCTGGAGCGATCTCAGAAGCTAGTCACGATGACCCACTCCGGTCGAGGATCGTGAATCTCCAGTGTCCTGCTATGAGAGGGCAACTTCAGGCAGGCGAGGACGATCCCCATCCTCAAACGCGAACCTCTATGCCTGATGTGCGGGGTCAGCGTAATCTCATGCCACGGCCCCTACGCAATAACGGAGAGCTGATGGTTCTCCCTGCACACCATCGTGCTGAAGATCCGCCACCCGCATGCCTGACAACGCTTCTGGATCGTAGCCGTGCCTCGTCTTCAGACGCAGCGCATGACGACTCAGCAGATACTTGCTCAGCCGAGGTATAAGAGCAGGTGTATCCGAGAGGCATCGCTCAGGGCTAGGTCTCACTCGGTCTACATCTCTCTACCGGCATGCGTTTCTTTGCCCTCGCCACTGCTGTATCGCTCGCCGCCGTTGCGCGTGCTGACGTTACGAGTGCGTTCTACTCCATAAGCTCTCCTACTCGCAACTCATGATCTCGTAGCCATCTTTGAGACGTACGGCGAGTGCCAGAGCGACGTCATTACGACCGTCCCGCTCACCGTCGCGGCTACGACTACGACTGTCACGACCACGCTCCCATTGACGACCACCGTGAGCGTGTACCCGGGCGTAAATAAGGCTCGGGAGGTCTTCCAGCCCGAGATCACCCCCTTCCCCAAGCGTGGCTCTGAGCTAGAGCAGCGCGACCTCACGGAGATCCACTCTTGGGTATGCACTGGCACCTTTACCGAGGTCAGGATACCACATCTCTTTCAGCGGGCGTGAGCTAAAACTGACTGGATGCATCGTAGACGCACTACTACTACTCGGAAGTCACGACGCCTGGCACAGCCACGACGACTGCTACCGCTTTCGAGTCGACTAGCACGTACACCTTATGCATCCCCGGCCACATCTGCGTCGGGTGATTGTAGCGCTTCCGTCGAGCGAACATGCGTCAGTATGTAGCAGTGTACAGAAGAGGAAATAGCACGGCCGAGGTCGCAAGCCTGGTCGAAGTTGTATAACCGTTCGGACGCTCGGTCCGATCAACGTGGGAATTTGCGTATTTGAAGGGAAATATACGCAAAGCGATACAAGAGGGATGGCTACGGCCTTGAAATGTCCTCTATAGCATGAGCCACACGAAGAACCATCTCCTCACAACCCCACTGCCCAACGACACTCACGCCAATCGGCCACTGATCCCCCGTGCATGGTGCGGGAACGCTGACAGCGGGAAGACCAGCCAGCGACGCGGGCACTGTGAGTACGTCCTGCACGTATTCACCGGCGCCGTCCGACTTGATCTCGACTTCGGCTTCAGTGGCGTCCGGGAGGAGGGGCGCTGTTCGTATAGCGGATGGATGAAGGAGTACGTGCACACCATCAGATGGCGATGACGTGGCGTCGATTAAAGGATCCGGTACGCTGAAGACTGAGCGGAAGTCTTCGCGGATGAGGTTTCGTAGGCGTTGAGCTTTCAGGAAGTAGTTGTCGAATGCCCTGAATTCATGTTAGCGGGGAGAGTTTTGAATGCCGGAGCATAGACTCACTCGGCTGATAAGGCGTAAGCACCGAGTAGGATGCGCTTTTGCACTTCGGGGCCGAAACCTGCTGTGCGCGAAAGTGCATATGTATCGGCTACGGTGCCGATCTGATGTGGTTGCGGTGGTACTTGCAGACCTGCGATTGGAAGTCAGCGATGAAATCCTGAGGTTGAAGCGCTCGGTGGCTTACCATACTGAACGCCGTCATAGCGAGCCAAATTCGAACTGGCTTCCGCGCTCGCCAAAACGTAGTACGCGCTCAGAGCATACTTCGTGTTTGGGAGTGATACCGGTACGAGCTCAGCGCCTGCCTCGCGAAGGGCTTTCAGAACGTCGCGTAGACGTTGCTGGACCTCCTCAGAGAGAGATGCAGGGAAGTACTCCTGTGGTACTCCGACGCGCAGACCTGTGAGGTTATCTCCCTTCGCCCAGCTGGACATGTGTTCGTCGCATCCGGTCTTCGCTCTTCGTCGTACTGCGTCAGAAGCGGAGGTCGGGTCCTTGGGGTCGTACTGGGAGATGGTGTCTGTGAATCGGTCAGCGCTGTACCACATAGGTTACGGGAGCATTGTTACCGAATAGTGTGAGTGTAGTTTCGACATCCTTCCCCAGGATGCCTACGCAGTCGAGACTGTCCGCGTATGAGATTACGCCCCATCTATCGGGTAAGTCAGAACGCGTCTCGTCAGACAAAAGCGGTGAAGCTTACCGACTTAGCATCCCATAGGACGGCTTCAGACCGACAACACCGCAGTATGAGGCGGGAAGCCGTACAGAACCACCTGTATCAGTTCCTAGTGCTGCATCGCACAGTCCAGCGGCAACAGCTGCAGCGCTCCCTCCAGAGCTTCCGCCTGCAGCATGCCGTGGCGCATCGGCTACCGCGGAGTTGAACGGGTTCGTAACAGGTCCGAACGCGCTGTGAGCATTCAGAGAACTAAGACGCATCAGTATCGTAAGACTAGAGACGCCATATGCATATGGCTTACCCCATGCCAAATTCGTCCAGATTGGTCTTCCCGGCAAGGTGAGCTCCTTCCCTTCTCAGGATGTCCACGACCGTCGCGTCGAAAGGCGGGGTATAGTCTACACTGGCAGAATGAGTGGGGTGTGCAAAGTCATAAGGCAATGAGCTACATACCACGCAGCATATTCGAAGCGCAGGTAGTAGGCATATCTTTGGTACTGATGTTGTCTTTGACAGCAACAGGGATACCAGCTAGACGCCCAGAAGCCGAGCCAGCGGGCGCCAAATCCTGCGCTAATGTGATGAAAGCATTTAACGGGTCATTTCGGGCAGGAGTGCTCTGCTGTAGACTATTTCCCGCCCTTCGAGACGTGTATATTGTACGTCTGGCCCAAGAGTACGCGAATACCTGCCGTCGGCAGAACATAGGACGCGACGGTGGAAAGCAAGATCGTGACCGCGTCTGGACGCGTCGCGTTGGAACACGCTCTCGCGCGCGTCGAGAATGCGCGCATCAAAAATTGAGACCATGGCTCCTTCCACCACCACCACCATCTCCCTCTCTTCTCGCCCAAGCAAAAAGCTAAAACGCGATGAATCAAAACACATTAAGAAGGCTGATGCGCCCTCGAAACGCTCCGTGAGCTTCGCGGAGAAAGACGGGAAAGGAAAAGGCAAGGAAAAGGCCCGCGCGCCGACCCCGCCGCCTTCGAAAAAGCAGAAGACGGCTGTTACCACCAAAACCAAAACCAAGGCCGTTTCCGAAGATTCCGCCGAAAAGGAAGCGCCGCTGCCGACTTCTTTCAGGATAATTGCAGGGTCGTACGAGAAATTGCTATACGGCTTCGACGGAACACTGTCCCCGACGCCGAGTTCATCAACGTCGGACGCCGATACACCAGAGACGGAATGGTCGCTAAACCCGATGTTCATGTTTCCTGCGCACGTGTCTTCGGTCAAGGCGGTCGCGGCCTCGCCTCAGGGCGGCAAATGGCTCGCGTCTGGGAGTTCGGACGAGATCATCAAGGTCTGGGACTTGCGCAGGAGAAAAGAAGTCGGCGGGCTTATGCACCATCAAGGTATATTCCTTTTTCTCTTTGCTCAAACGCAACGTGCTAATGGTATAATACACAGGCTCAATTACACATCTGCTCTTCCCCTCACGCTCGCATCTCCTCTCCGCATCCGAAGACGGCACCCTCGCACTTTTCCGCGCACGAGATTGGGCAGTACTCCGCACATTGAAGGGCCATACCGGTCGCATCAACTCTGTTGCCGTACATCCGAGCGGAAAGCTCGCACTATCCGTCGGCCGCGATCGTACGCTCCGAATGTGGGATCTGATGCGTGGGAAGGGTAGCGCGAGTACCAAGTTGGGAGTGGAGGGAGAACTCGTGAGGTGGTCGGCGGAGGGAGATATGCTTGTCGTGCAGTATCAGAGGACGGTCGACGTTTATAAGACCGTGAGTCCCACATTTCACTGTGAATCGTCGTTCATGTGCTCATAGTATTCGCAGGACCTCTCAAAAGTGCATACAATCACACATCCGTCTCGGATACAAGACGTCAAGTTCGTAAGCCGACCCGACGGCGCGGGCCAAGTCCTGCTCGTAGCAGCAGAGGACAAGAAGACAACGGCATACGTCGTCGTCCCAGACGCCGACGTTCAACCCCGGATCATCGCATCCTTCATTGGCCACGGAAGCCGCGTCAAAGCCATCGACACTCTTCGCGTCGCGCGCGCAGATGGCACAGCAACAACCGTGCTCGGAAGCGTTTCGTCCGACGGAACAATACACGCGTATGATCTATCGAAGTTGCCTGAACAGGCGACAGTGAATGCGGTGGAGATTGAGCCGTCGGCGAGATACGATACGAACAAGACGAGGTTGACGTGTATTGCGTTGGCGGATGGCGATGCGGAGTCGGGGGCGGATGTTGTGGGGAAGAGGAAACGGGAGGAGGTTGGGGAGGAAGAGTGGGATAGCGAGGTCGAGGAAGAGGCGGAAGATGAGCTGGAGGGAGAAGAAGAGGAAGAGTAGAGGTTGCTGTAAGCTGTTGTGATGTAACACATAGTGTACGTCCACCGTGCTTCATGACGGCGAGGAACACACGCTCATTTCCCATCACAGAGTTCACGTGCTTGGATGTACCTGTCCTTTCATCTATCCCATTGCGCTACCCAATGCACGCTTCCAGATCCGATATAACCCACGATGAGGTTTTGAATCCACTCCTATGGTACGACTGTGCGGCCCAGCGTTTGTACAGTTGCGGTGGATCCCAAATGAGCCGGCGGGACTGCCGCCTTCGCGTGGCGGGAATCCCGTCCTTAGCAGACTCTTCACTCATTCCAGTCTTCCTACTGGTATTCGGCCGTGCGCTTCGAAGGTTAAGCTGCCGTCTACGGCAGACCCGCTCTGACGCTTCGTCATGGGGCGCTGTAACTGTATTGCCGAACGGGAGACAGGTCCTCGGCAGAGCCGTGGCCAGACGGAATATATACTCACAGCACTCTAGGACTTGCACCTATACTTCAACAGTACTGAACCTGCCATACTAGCGTCATGTCGACCCAGACTTCCGTATTCTTCCTTGGTGCTACCGGTACGTCGTTTCATCCATTGCCTGACGACTGGGTCCGATACTGAGGGTCAACTATAGGCTACATCGGCGGCGCAGTCCTTCAGCTCCTACTGGAGGACTCTCGTTACGAAATCACACTTCTCGTCCGCGACCAAGGCAAAGCGAAGATCTTCGAGGAGAAGTTCAACGTACGCACTGTGATCGGAACCTTGGAAGACGAGAAGCTCCTCGAAGAAGAAGCTGCCAAGGCGGACGTCGTCTTCAACATCGTATGTTCCAATCATGATCGTCTTGGCGCCTGTGCTCATACGGTGACAGGCCGCTCTGTGGATCATACCGGGTATCAAAGCCCTCTTAGCCGGATCGAAGATTAGATTCGAAAAGACGGGCGAGAAGCCTATCTTCATCCATACCGTATGTGTACTACACACCGCTCATAACTTCTGCGCTCACTATGCCCTGTGTACAGTCAGGCGCTGCCGCCGTCGCGGGCGAGGACGCACATGGCGAAGACATTCCCGGCAAGACATACGTTGACACAGACGTCGCAACGATGACCAACCTCTCCTCGGAGCACATCCACAACATTGCGGACACGATGGTTCGCCGAGCCGACGTCGAGGGAGGCTATGTGCGCTCCTACATTCTGTACCCGCCCATGGTCTGGGGCGAGCAGCGCGGTATACTCGCCGAAGCCGGCTTGGCCAACGTCCGCCCGCCAGCTATGTCGCTGCCGATTAAGTTCAGCATTGCTCGCGGACAAGGTGGCGTCATCGGTAAAGGCCTGAACAAGTGGTCGCACGTCGAAGTGCACGAGCGTGCGTGGATCATTCTCATACGGTTCGGTTTGCACCGCCACTGATGCGCTCATCTACAGAGGCCGACCTCTACAAACTCGTCCTCGAATCCGCCCTTTCAAACCCTACATTCCCAAGCGGTAACGAAGGCACCTACTTCCCCTCCTCCGGCACCTTCACAATGCTCTCCGCCGCCAAATCCTACACCAAAGCCCTCTTCGCCTCAGGCAAAAGCCGCAGCGCCGACCCCGAACCCTTCACGGACGAAGAACTGGCTCAGTGGGGCCCTGGAGGAATCGTGCGCGTTTTGCTTGGTGCATTCTATACCGGACATACAGTTGATATGAGGTCTTTCCAGTTCGCTAGGTATATGGGGTCGAGTGTGGTTTGTGAAGGGGAGAGGGGACGGGCGTTGGGGTGGAAGCCTGTCCTTGGTACGAGCGCCTTTCTAGCGAGCCTAGGCGTCGAGGTTGAAGCTTCATTGGCGGAACGTTAGCTGCGATATCGACATCGCATGAACTGTAGCGTGGCTTGATGTATACCATCGATTCAGTGCCTCGGATGCAAGGTTGCAATAGCGACTAGCGGTGCTTGCTGTGAGACAGACTTATGGACTTCGGTGCGCTCTTGGTAAACGAAGAGGGGAGTACACTGACAAGTTACGGTATATATACTACAGGTACGCGTTATCTTTACATTCACAGCGTTACCAAGTTCGCGATTCATAGAGCTTAGAGGCTTGTCCCACCGACGCGAAATGTTCAAGCGAGATGAACCTCTTTCACCCATCTATTCCTCCCACTTCCACCCCTCCTAGTCTCATCCCTGTTTCCGTCGTTCGTCCGACCTTGGGTCGGTACACCGAAGTACTCGCACAGTTTGCTAATAGTGCATTCCCCTTCACGATCATCATCAACCTCCAGCACAGAGATCTTGGTGAATCGCAGTCTACTGTCGATGTGACTGACAGCCCTCGAGAAGCCGATGACCCAGTAACGGCAACTCGAGACATCTGGGCTCCCGCCAGCAAAATTGAGGAGCGCGTTGTATGTACCGTCAGGGATAGGGATGGAATGATGAGCAATCATGTTCACGGTCTTTGTATCAATCGTGCCATCATTACTCTTCGAAGAGAAGGTAATCGTGCCTCGGCGGTGATCTTTGGTGGGCGGCGCAGCACACGCAAAACCGCTGACGCGGCAGTCACGGACACGAACGGCTCGACAGAAGTATTCTTCGTCGTTATCGCCATACCGACTTCGTTGATTAGACATTGCAAGCTGGTCTGTCCCCGACGCCCTTTCGTGAGGCAAAAGGGGGCCGTAGTGCCCCGGCAGTCGCAGTGAATCATGTCTGACCCTCGTGAGAGACCGCGCTCCTGCAAGGAGTTGCGGCCATGAAGGCGCCCACTTGAACTGACCGTCACCCGCAGAAGGAAAGAGATAGAACAGGTCTGCGCGGATGGAAGCTGCGACACAATAAATGAAACGCCGCCATGCACTGGACACGATCCTAGCATCATAGAATCCTTGAGCTCCGGGGACCGCCCATCGTATGGCCTTGAAAATCAAATAGAACATCGGAGCAGCCAATTCACTGACTCTCACATACAGTCCGAAGAATCTTCTCAGCTCGAAGAACTCCGCCGCTTGGTAGAAAGCTGGATGTGTCTGCCCACAGAAGAAATAAGCCAGCCCAGCGATCTTATCGACGTCGCCTGTCGCAGAACGGTTGCTCATCTCTGCTATCGCCGGTATAATGTGCCTCATATGTGCCGCCGCGCTGGTCACCTTTACCTTCAACAGGCGCACGAAGTCCGAACTACCTGTGGCAGGCACGCTATTTGGAGGGTCGACATCGGAGAAGGAGAATAGAGGCGATGTCACAGTCCGCCCCCCAACAACAATGACAGACTCGAAGCCAGGGCGATTCGCTTCTTGGAGTGTCCAAGCGCGATTACACCAATGCCGGTGATCATTGAGATCGCTGGACTCGAACGGAAGCCCAAGGCCGTTGAGATATACAACAATGAGCTTGCAGTCGCGATAAATGGCGCCGATGGCTGGCACGTCAACCTCCCACTCTTTAGCACGTTTGTCTGCCTCAGGGGACTTCCCACCCGTCTGACGCAGACACAATACGTCGAGCCAGGCATACCCCATGCCCTCTGACTCTTGATCCAGATTGAGAAGTTCGATGCGGATATCATCCAGACTGATGTCCGGAGGAAGGGGAACGGGCCATTTGTTAGCATTGATGAGGGTCATCCCCACATGACGCCTGCAGGGATCTACCCAAGCGTGCGAAACAGCAAGAATGTTGCAGGGAGCTATTGTGGTTGCCCATGATGGTAAGACTCTGTTGCTGTACAAGTCCCAGATTCGTCGCGGCAAAAGTCTGTTGGGAGCGGGCGCAGGAATGAGGCCTATCCGTCGAGGATGATCAGGAAGTCTACGACACCCGAAATCTCCATTCTTCCGCGCATCGAGAGTCGCTAGGAGAGTGCAAGGGCCTTCAGCGATGGATGACCACCAAGGCCGTAGCATTCCATATATCATCCCAAGATCATAGCCTTTGCCGATCAATGATTCCAAAACGCTCTCCAGGCCCGGCGAAGCTTCAAACGAATGCCCAGTACCAAGGATCTCATTGAGTTTGGTCAGGAGCAAGCCGGGATCACCTATTCGTCGATCTGCTAACACCGAAGGTATGCACTTTCTACCTTGATGACTGCGCTGCAGCTCGATCAGGTTTGTCGCTTGGGCACACGACAGGTTGAAAGGGGGACAAGCTGATATCAATTCTGATACAGGGCATAAATGTGGTATTCAATGTTACAGATACACTTTGGATTCCTCACCGGACTGATCGGACTGAGGTAAAACAAGACCCATCCTGACCGCCCAATCCCTTCGGCCACCGTGTAACTCAATCATCTCATGTGCCATATCCAACCGACGCGCGTACCGCTTTGGCAATCCGTGTTGAGAAATGGTGCGATTGAACATACAAAAGTCCGCCGTTGTTGCGTTGCACAACCCAAGGAGTGCGGCAGAAGAGAGAAGGAGGATGGCGATGACCAGGTTTCCAATGGTAGTAGAGTTTGCCGCGAGGGCGGCAGCTGCGTACACGGAGAGCGTCGCGGCCGCGACTGCAAAACCTTCACCGGGGGTGAGGTCGCGTACCCACTGACCAGAAGTGATCAGTTTGAGGTCGTCTACTTTGCCGCGCAGCCTAACCCAGCGATCCTGACTGAGGAGAACCAGCAGGTCGCCTGGGACGCCTGGTTCCTGTTTGCCTTTCCAATCCGGAATGGCTCTCCGTCTGAACACCATTACGTTGATGGCCCTCGCCAAAACAAGCATAGACAGGACACCAACTGCCCAGTAGTCGCCGATGGAAATGAGGAACGCGAAAGAGACGGCTGTGCAGAGTATACCCATCGCATAAAGGATGACGGGCAAGTCAACAACTGCTGCGATCGCGGATCGAATGCGCCGGCGGATGAGGGCTCGGAGCGCTCTGTCACGTCGCGTTGGATGGATGGCCTGCGGGGTATCCTGTACTCGCGCTTCGACGAGATGGCCAGGACGGCCAATGCGCTGCAACCAGAAAACCGTCGCCGGGTTCTCGATTCGAAAAACGAAACCACTGTGCATCGCACCAGCGGCAGGTAGTTCACCGCCGCTCACAGTAGGCGCGTCCTGTTGCCTGTGTAATCCTGGCGCGATGAAGAAGATGTCCATAATCCATGGGGTGCCACTGAGAGCCGTCCGCTGAGAGACAGTCTGCAGGTCGGCGAGTGCGATGAGGCCGGCTGAATCAAGTGAAGTATTGCTGATGTAGTCTCTGATGTTCTGCATGGACATGAAGACAGTGAGGGGCTGTACGACTCTGAGGATGCTTGTCGGTGGTGGTATGCGTCAAGGAGGGGAGGAAGGGCGGATGTCGGAGTTTCGCATTTTATATTCCCAGTCATAGCATCGCATCCTAGGATTCCCAAGGTATGACCTAGGCTGACCAAACCCAGATACGACCAGGCGCTTTCGTGGTACCATATTGGGTACGACTGTAGCCTTCCGAATGTCAGGAGGTGTCATCAGATACAAAGCCGAATCCCTCAAGCCGCTCACAGAAGCTCGAGTGTTACAGATACGAATACGTTTCCGCTCTCGCGGCCCGTACGTGAGCGTCAGGTGCCATTCTGATGGAAGAATCAGTATCTACATGGGTAGCGAACTCTCAAAAGTATGCTTACCACTCACGATTGATGTCAAAGGGCATCATACAAGGTAGAGCAACGACAGAGGAGGACACCACTCGACGCATACTTGGATGAACGTAATATGAAAGTTCCGACCTTGGTGCAACAAGGTGCTCCAAGCTTCGGAGTGTAAAAAGTACGCGCCGCAATGCTACCGGAGATGGATGTCGCTGCCATCGCCGCTGTCATCCATGGGAAGCGCAGAAGCGGATGTCTGCCGAGTACGATAGCTCCATGTGTGTACTTTGGCCAGTACCGTCACCTCGCATACATGGGCACTGTCTGTCTACCGGGATGAAGGCGACGATCGACTACTCGACGCGTTATCCCGCATGTCTGTTGGGAGACGTCAGGACAGAGCGCAAAGCACCAGTGTAGAGCAGTTCATCCTCAGGTTCCGACATCTCCCCATCAACTCAACATACGGTATACCCACAGGTACATAATTGTCCCGGAAGTACCACAAGGGAGCGGTTGGCCAGTGTCAAACGTTCGCAGGGGCTGCACCGATTCGGGCGATTTCTGGTTTGTCCCGGTACTTGTATGTATGAGCATACTACATGCAGTCGTCTGGAATCCGGCTGCAAGTAGATGAGGTGGCTTGTATCCGGTATCGTCGGGGTTGAGGTTGAGCGCTTCAGCGCTTCGGCGCAAGCGTCATGGTGCCGGCGAGCGGCGCCGCCGCATAAGCGCTAAGCGCTAAGCCAAGGGGGACCGTTGAATAACTGCCGGCACGGACCCACCCCGTCGTCTGGCATTTGCCGAAGCACGTTGATCGCTTCGGCGTGATGCCCGCGGATGC
>UWZB01000396.1:0-14032 GCA_900536885.1 Peniophora sp. CBMAI 1063
CCCCTCGCCCCTCTCGCCCCTCTCCTTCCCCTTCTCCCCCCAATTCCCCGTCCTAACATCCAGCGCCTTCTCATTACTATCCGCGAGCGCGCCCACCCTCTCCGCGAGCGCAACCGCCAGACTCTGCGCCCTCTGCAATTCAACCCGATGGAACACCAACACGTTCTTGCCCGTATCAATAGACGCAGCGAGCTCCTCGTTCCAGATCATCCGGCTCGCGATCGCGACGACCTTCTTCGTGTCCAGGTCGAACGTGCTGGCGAGCAGCGCGAGACTGAGCGTCGAGTAGTGCGGCGCGAACGTGAAGAGGTACGTCCGGAGGCCCTCCTCCTGGATCCGCGCCGCGAGCATCTCCTTGACGCCCTCGGAACCGGGCATCAGGTTCCAGATCTCGATGCTGTTGACCAGATCGCGGCACTCGCTCCATTTGCCCGCCTGCAGCGCTTTCGCGGCCTGCATAATATGGTCCCGCGTGCTCTCCGGCGGACCCGTGAACACCTGGCGATCCGCAAAGTCCAACAACCGCCTAAACGGCTTGCTAACCGTCCTCCTGCGCTCGTCCTCGCTCTCAATACTCGCAAGCTTCGGAATCTCGACGAGCATAGACGCCACCAAAAACGCCGCCTCCAACAACTCCGTGTTCACATGCATATGGAACGGCAGCTGCCGCGCCCTCTCCGCCCGCTCCTGCTCCGGCGTCAGCGTGTGGAACTTCTGATTCTGCACGCCCTGCGCGAGCAGCTCCTTCACGCGCTGGCTCGCGAATATATCGTGCAGCGTCGCCTGCGCCTCCTTGATCAGCCCCACGCGGAACGCCGCGAGCCCGAGCTGCACGACCGCGCGGTTGTACAGGATCTGCGTCGCCACGTCCGCGCTGTGGATCGTCTCCTGCAGGTGCGACATGAGCAGCATGTCGCGCGCCGTGTGGAAGTCGTTGTGCAGCGCGTGGTGGTAGATGTGGCTGAGCATGGCGCGCGTGCGGAGGAGGATGTTGCCGGACTGGTAGAGGTGCACGCAGAGCGCGTGCACGAGCGCTTGCGGGCTGCCTGAGCCGGCGAGGGTGGCTTTGGGGAGCTGGTCCTCGGCGCTGGCGGCGGCTGCGGCTTCGAGCGCCGTGAGAACGGCGTCGGGCTTGGAGTAGATATGCTCGATACGGCGCATGACCACACGGGCGAGAGGGTCGACCTGCCCACGGCGTTCGCACAAGGCCTGGGCGCGGCAGATGGTGCAGTAAAGCCCCTTCTCGTCCTTGAGCCTATCCACGTACTCCGTCCCATGCGGATCGATGTTCTGCAGACTCCGCGTAAACTCGTCGTCGAGCCTATCGATAAAGCTGATGACGCTTCCGCGGATCTTGACGATGCCGCCCGTCTCGGTCTCGGGCGAGCGCTCGAGCTGCTCGTCGTAGTCCGCGACGGACTCCTGGACGATGTAGGCGGAGTCGGAGGCGAGGATCTGGATGAGCTGGTCGATCTCGTGTTGGGCTTTGGTCCAGAGTTCGACGGGCATGTAGGAGGATAGAGAGGCGTTGTAGTCGAAGCGGGAGGCGACGAGGGCGAGGAGAACGCGGATGCGCTGGTAGGGCGTTGCGGCGACGGCGAGCAGCTTTTCGAGTACGCGGATCTGGTCTGCGCGGTCGGTGTTCTAGATACATCAAATATGAGTATCTGCGCTTGAACTAGAATAAAGGAATAGAGTTCACCTTTTTACCACGGGCCTCTTGGATGGCGGCGAGGTTCTTGAGGATGCCCTCGGCAGAGTAGACGTTTGCTTTGCCGCCCTTGCCGACGGTCTCGAATCCATCGTCCTCGCCCTCTTCCTCATCGGCAGCCGCGGCCCGGGCTGCCGCCTTCTTAGGCTTAGGCGCCGCGACCTCAGGCGCGACGGCGGCGTTGTACTCGCGCTCGAACGCCTCGGGGTCCTGTACAGCATCTCAGATCACGAGATAGTGGATGATATAGACAGCAACGCACGGCCTGGTAGGCCTTGAACTCCTTCTCATACTCCTTCTGAGCCTTTTTGACCTTCTGCTTCATCGCAGTAAGGGCACGTGCGTTGAGCGCGTTCATCTTCTTCTTGGACTCCTTCTCCTTCGCCTGCGCATCGTTGACCGACGTCTCGAGCGAGAGCACCTGCTTGATGAAGTACGACGGGAGTGGCTCGGACATGTTCTGTTGGCGCTGGACCATGCGCGTCAACTTGTCAAACTCTAGAACATATTCAGTACATTATATAGATCAATATAAATAATAGACGCGTACCGTTCTGAACGGCCGTCCAGTCGTTGATCTTGAGCGCATTGTCGACCGATTTTCCGGTAGCCTCCATCTCGTCGATCCGCTTATCCCTCGCGGATTTAACGACCTTTTTAACATCCTCATCGCTATCCTCATCATCGCTCGCGTCCTTCCTGAACCGGCCCATGCCGCTCTTCTTCGGCGCCTCGTCCTCATCGTCATCGCTCTCCTCGTCCTCGTCGCTGTCGTCCGACGACGACGAGCTCGACCCGCCCGCCGTCTTCAAGAACCGCGACATCGGCACTTTCGCGGGCGCCGCGCCGGGCGCGGGTTTTGCCGGCGCGTCGTCGTCGTCGGACATGAGGAGCTCCTCCTCGGACGACGACGACTCGCTCTCGGAGTCCGAATCGCCCTGCGCACGGAAAAATCGGGACATTCTGGCGTATTTCTAGCGGTGGCGTGTTGTAGCTGGCAGTAGTGGGGACCAGTAAAGTTGGGAGATGCACGGAAGAAACGAGCGAGGATCGTCGTCGTTGACGCCGAGGACGGGTCCGACAAAAAGTCGAGATGCATCTTCGGCAAACGCCGACGCGACTCGACGCCCTCGGTTCCGCGCGCGCGCCTCTTTCGCACCGCCAGCACTATGCCTCGTATCCCGCCCGCACTCGCCGGCGCTTTCCGTGCGGCTCGCGCGTCGTCGTCGGCATCAACGGCGGCGCCGGCCCTTAGGACGCTGCAGCCCGCCACGCGACCCTCACTCCTCGCGCGCTCGCCCCTTCAATCCCTGTCACTGTCGTTGACGCGCACTACCCAAACCGCTTTACCCATCCCTGCTGCGACGTCATCGGCATCGGCACCTTCGCCTGTATTGCAACAAGTACGGCACAGGACATTTGGAACGGAGTACCAGCCGTCGCAGCGTAAGCGCAAACGCAAGCACGGGTTCCTCGCGCGCAAGAAGTCGCTTGGAGGGCGGAAAATATTGGCGAGGAGGAAGGCGAAGGGCAGGAGGAATCTGTCGCATTGAGGGCCCATAGGTATGCCTCTACTAGTGATATTGATGACGAGTGTCTAATAATACCTTAATAGACTTGAACCGAGTCCTACAAGTAACATTACTCTATCTCTGCTGTAATGCAACCATTCGTGCTGGCGCACACAACTTCACCACATAGCACCGCAGAATGCGGGTGTGCTATCATCCTGATCATGGAAGCCACATGATACGCTTATGATGGCTGCTGTTCACCTCACCCGCTTCCTGTCGTGCGGCGAACGTCAAACTGGTCAACAGATTTCTGAACCCAGCCTCCGTGATGACACAACGCGGCTTCTCATGTAAATAGACGCACATTTGCCTCACTCGCCTTCGGGCGCGCAGTGACCCGGATGGTCCAAAGGTGTACATCCATGTTCATTGACGTGCTCCCTGCATGGTCCACGCCCAATGCGCCTCTCTACCTTTCGAGCCCCGACTCGCGGTCCCCAGCGCCTAAGCTCTTCCGCAGTGACATGCATACGCATACGTCGCTGCCATTTGAAAGTAGCATGAGGAGCGCAGCTTCTATGCATGGCCGCACATCGCGTCGTCGTCGAAGATCCTGCTCGCGGTCACGCGCCAGTTTGACACTTGTTTAGCACCAGCCGCCCTCGTCGGACTGACCGCGTAATAGTGATCGGTATGCAATCCAGTCGCTGTTCAAACCGTTTACGCCCAGGATCAGCAAGCGCCGGACACCAGGGCGGACGCCTGAAGCCGTTATGGATATGCCGTTTACAAATCTGGAAGAGGAGTGTGCATCAAAGCCCCAACATTCAGCGCCGCGTGGATAGTCGCACTACAGCTCCATGCTATGAACTCTTCGGAGACTATCACGCTTCAGGTATCTTGCCTGGGCACATATATGTGCGTGTGCTTGCCCGTGTTTCGAGGACATCTTTTTCACGCTCACGATGGCCCCAGCGACAGACGCCGTGGTCCATGTATCGCAAGTCACGATCATCGCTGAGGACCGAGTGTTTCCTTTGCTCCTGGAAACGTTTCTCGTTGGTACGTACTTCAGCGCTACATCCAGCTATCACCGTATAACTCCCTGACTTCGTCATCCCGTAGCCTTACATGCGATTCTCACTCTCTACATCCTGCGCATCCGATGGTCAGTACCACAGTGTCATCCTTACACACCGTGATATGCTCAATTCACACTACGGCAGGATGGACCGCAAAACATCGCCACTCATGCGCCCTTTCCTATTCATAATCCTCGCGATGTTCGGCTTATCCTCCGGCCACTGGGCTCTGGGCGTATACATGCTTCAACGGGACATCTACGTTCTTCTTCCTCAACTACAAGACACCACGCCTCTCGCTCTCGCATGGTTACATGATCAGCCCGGAGCACTGTATGCCCAGCAAATCATAGGATACATCCTGGTGAGATTGCTTGAGGTTGGCCTATATGAGCGCTGGAACGATAGACTGAATCGTGATGTAGATCGTCTTCGGAGACGGCGTCATTCAATGGCGCGCCTATGTCATCTACGGGCGCCCACGATGGCTAGGTCTCTTCCTGATCTTCATGTTCGTCGCAGAAGCGGGTAAGCCTCTATCCTCTTATGTGTATGACGTCGAGGGCTCAAACGCAAACACTCCCATCAGCGCTGTACGTGGTATCGACAATCTACGCCGTGCTCTCCTACTTCCCACAATCGCACACCGCCTTGCTCCTGGCGAAGTCGTACGGCTATGTCTGGACGCCTCTAGCTGCCGCTACCCTGGCTATCACCGGCTGGACCTATGTCTCGTCCACAGCGCTGATTGCGTTCAAGTTGTGGTGCGTTCCCCTCGATTATGTTTGATCGTAGGCTGTTGAATCATGAACATGCTCATCCAGGCGCCACCGGAAGATCGTTCGCAGCTATATGCACCGGTCTAATCTGCGGTCGTTTGCTATCCTAGCCGTGATGGTAGAGTCCGGCGTCGCCTACATCGTCTTATGGGTACGTGATGCCCCTCCCCGTCCCGCTCTACGACGAACACCTAACCTTCCCATGCACAGGCATGGTACACCGGCGTCACCTTCTCGACTCTCACATTGGCGCAATCCTGGCTCAACTACTACGCAGTGCCCCTCTTCGTACGTACCCCCTTTCTCGCGACGCAACAACACCGCTGACGCAGTATTTGTCAGGCGATGTATCCAGCCGTCATCAACCTACTCGTAGCGCCGCGCCGCTCAATCATCGAGAAGAGCCTCCACGCCGCGCGCGTCCACAAGGTCGACATGCATGCTTCCGACACATTCAGCTCGAGCTCGGCACCGTCGGATCACTCGCGATCTACCCGCGGCGATGAGGAGCGTGGCGTTGCCAGAGACGCGGACAGCGACGGCTCGACGGTACGCAAAGTGGGCAGCGTGCCGAAGTCAGGCCCGGGATCGTTTCATGGGGTCGAAAAACGGGCGATTGACTTGCCAGCAATTGGCGATGAGCGGTTTGATGGTGCTGAACGGGGACTACTTGGGTGAACGTTGAGCTGTCAACTAGTCAACCCTTGAGCTTCATGTACGATACATGAGTGAACACGAAGGAATTTCCAATGTCTATATGTACGGATTGCCTAATAGTATATACCGCAGATATCCATCGTATACTGCTCGATAACGGCGTCACTTGGTGACGAGTTGTTCAAGCGCCGCACTGGCCGCAAGTCGCGCCGCAAGGATCCACAATCCGTATTCGGTACGCCTTCCAGACGATGCTTCCCACCTTCGCGGATGGCTTTGCCGTCTCTCGCTGGTGGCAAAGTGCTGCGCGCGCTGACTATCTCAACGAAGATGGTAAATGCATTGACGGAAGAGACTCCTGGGCTCAGACTTCTCAGGCCCGGTCATACCGCCGTGTAGAAATGCTCTCTCTCAGATCATCGTCGCTACTGTCATGTTTTGCACGGTGGAAAATGCCGAAAGCGGGTTTGAAGGTTCCAACCAACATACCTGGATGTGAGAGACAAGATGAAGGGTTCTGTTGCCACGCGTCGTCTCGATACACGTTTCTTTCCCATGCTCGATAGCTATCCGTCTTGTGAATGGCGAAGGAAGATCACTCCAACTATATCATGTGTCAGATTATATCGTACGATAGAGGTATGCTACTACATCGGGTCGGAGTCGTATTCAGAGTCGGAATCGTACACAGTGTCGGAATCGTATACAAAAGGCGATGCGTTTTCGGTCCAGGGGTAGTCGACAGGCGTGATCTTCAGATACGTTCGCATGGTGCTCCACATGGACCAAGCCGAGGCGCTCTCCGGTATGACCAGCTCTTGTACAGGCACTCCCAATTCGCGCCTGGCATGTACCAGGTTGACGATGTTGGCTTTCAGCCCGCTATACTCGGCTTCCTTCTCAAACAAAGGCAGGGCCACGACCTCCAGGCGAGGGAATAGCACGCCTGCCTCGTTCTGCCCGTCGCGAGCATGATGCCCCACAAGTGCGTCCAATAGAATCGAGATGTGCTGGCACATCCATGTTTTGGAAGGTTTGAGAACGCCCACACGACGGACCTCGCTCGCACGCAGTAGACATGGCCAAGCGTTATCACTGCAGAGGTCACGAATGGTGGGAATGTCCAGCGCAAGGTTATGCAGAGATCGCAGAGCGACGGATGCAAGGTATTTGCTCATGCGCAATGGGGCCGGCTTTTCGTACTCGAAGAATTGCAGATAGTGTTTTGTATAACGAGGGTCGCTATCAGACGGCCAAGGGTGCTGCGATGCGGACTCCGGTTGGCCAGATTCGACGCCGAGAATCCGGATGCTGATGACTGACAAGTCAAGGCAATGCGCGTCGATGTTGGTGTCTGTCGCAAACGAAAAACGGGGGATGTGTTCTTTCAGGATTTTGTCAGCTAGAGACATGTCGGGCGAATGCGGCTTGCCGACGACAGGGATGTAGAACTCCTGAGTGCACCGGCGAGGCGTATTCACGCGTGAGAAGAAGACGAAGGCATCCGCTGCAAGCTCTTCACAGGGTGAGAGCACATCAATGCTTCGTAATGACGCGGAAAAAACGATCGGGAGGGATCGCTCTCGTACAGGCTCGGGCAAGGGCACCACGTCCTCTAGGTGGAGTTTCTTGAGCGATACAAGCGAAGCTGCGAGTCCCACGATATCGTCGTGCGATGGTTGCATATCCCCTTCATTCTGCGACAGGTAGAGATCCGTCAAAGACGGAGAGAGGATGGGGGAATGCCATGGTATTTGCACATTCTGTAGATTTAATTCTGTCAGACCAGATAGGCTCTTGAGGGAAGACGGCAAAACAGGGTCCTCCCCCGTGTAGATGAATACCACGCTAAGCCTTCGTAGTTGTTGCATCTCGTGGCCAGGAGGAAGACGGGCTGCTATGAGTACTAAATCCTCCGTTTCGGCAGCTATGGCCAGACATCCGGCACGTCGCAGGATGGAGGAAGAAAGCCAAGTAGCTCTATCAGTGTCGTCCAGCACTCCGCCTAACTGGTCACACCAGTCTATTGATAGGTCGAGTGGGTTTAACTGGGATTGTGAGATGATGTCGGGAATGAACTGGGGGGCTACGTCGAAGATGTTCCATGTCGGCTTGAACCATAATGACGGTACACCGATGACAATCTACGACAGCTGTGAGCATCGAGCCTAATCACTGCGTATAACGCACGCACCTCTCGCCACATGCTACAGACATGCATCACTGACATCCAACCGGCGCTATACGTTTGTCCCGATTCAGTCCGATGGCGCTCTGGAGGCCACATCGGCTGGAGCCATTCGAAGATGCATATGAGAACTTCAGCTGGAAGCTTGCACGGCCATGTGTTGAGATTTCGAAGCCGGCGAGCATCAATGAGGGCCTTCTCGACGTCTTTGAGTTCTGCGTCCAATGTCTGCAAACGGAGGCCGGGTGGCACACGCGAAAGCGCACTCTCGGAGAAGCGCGAGTTCACCAGAGACGACCAGGGAGAGCTATGATTCAATGAGCCTAGTATACCCACAACGATAAACGAGGAAATACATGGATGCGTACATCGATGTCTCTTCGGCCATGATGGTGGTCGAAGCGAGAAGGAGCTTGGCTTGTAATTCAGTCCCCGCGCAACGCGCGTCAAATGCACTCGATCAGCAACCGCCACCATCATCGCCACCCTTGACGCAGTTGAACGCATTGACGTTTAGCTAGGATAGAGAATTGAGATGGCATACAACTGCTAGAACGGAATACGAACACGCACGCGCATGCAACCGTTCAAGTTGAGTCTGGTTCTATCGTGTGATCCCGAGGGCCGGTGGGATGTTATTATGAGTGCTCAGTCCAATATGCATGCGGTTACTAGTAGTAACGCTGCACTCCGGCATAGAACGCAGAGGCTTGGGGACCTACTAGTAAATGTTCGCTCGACAAGCTCGGATTCCGCTGGGTGGCCCTGGCTCGCGACATCATCGCGGCTTGCTCTCGACCACCACTCATACGTACGTGTACTCGACACTCGCCTTTCAAACTCACAGTCCAACCTCGCTGATACAATGGAAGGAAATAGCATAGGAGCTAACGTGAGCTCGAAGTTTGTCTCTGCCTCATCTGACAATCGCCCGTTCTACGGACATCTTGAGCGGCTACGCGTGCGAGCCGAAGAGACGTCCTACTCCCTCCTTCGGAACTGGAAGTATGGACTGGACTCGTGGGCTCCATATCTTCACGATCTTCACCTCCTTCTTCATCCCACCTCGGAACCGCGTCTTTCGAGCGAGATCTACTACTTCTGCGAATGTCTTCGCTATCGCCATGTGAAGGGCAAAGTGCTGCCTGCGCTGACCATCTCTACGGAGATGGAAAGTGCCTTGGACGGTCTAGGGGAGTTGAGGTCGCAGGCTTCCGATGCGCTCAGCGGGGGAAGGACGACAGTCAGACGCTCCTGCGGACCTGCTATCGTGGAGAGATGCCGTATCTGAGATATTAGCTATTAGGGTTAGATAGCGCATGACTATGATCTGGTGTAGCAAGACCCGATTCCGCGACGTGTATAGATAATGCGAACAAACTGCCTGTCGATCTCCCTTCATGGCAGTCCAATGATTGAACGGAAGCACATACGGGCTGATCAAGTGATCCGATTGCGATCGCACGCCCCGATCAGACGATGAGATATGGCGGGTACCCTGATCAGGACACGAAAACGCACTTGCCTGTCCCCACCATTTCGTCGAGACTTTGCCCGCCCTCGCGATAGAGGAGATTGATATCATGAGAGCTACGGATGAGAGCGATGCCAGGTCCGTGCCTCACTCGTCTCATCCCTCCGGCGCCCATCATACTGACCCGCCACCCCAGTAACCCTTGGACGCGCCTTGCACTCACTAGGCTTGCTCATCGGACTCACGAAGAGACACCGTCGTCTCATCAAAAGGCCGTGGCCGAAGACATACGCTGTCTCGAACGCGCTCTTCAACAAGCGAAAGAGTTGTACAACTCCGACTCGCCTTTCCTATCACTTCCTGACGAACTCATCGCGGCCATCTTTCTTCATGTACGCGATATGACGCACTTCTTTTCTGCTTCCTCCCAGGATGTCTTGAAACGCGATGATCACCGGGCCCTACGTGCTTGGAACGACTCGGTCACAGTCTGTCGTCGGTTCAGGCGCATCATCATCGAATTCCCTTACCTCCATACATGTCTTTCCAACTCTATACAGTCACTCGCCTATATCTCGCATGCACTCCCTCGCTCAGGAATTATGCCCGTCTCGGTAATTCTCACCATTCCCGATCCACTGTCGCAAATCAGAGCAAATCAGTTGAGGGCCCTTCTCCAAAAGCACCGTGATAGGGTCAATACGCTCTCGGTCGAGGCCATATCCCCTAGGACTATGAAATGGGTGTCTTCACTGCTTCAGTGCTTGCCACAACTGGGAACACTGAACCGAATGTGCGAGACGAATCCTTACGCGTCTCCTTCGGTGTTGGAGCTCATGAGCCTAGCCAGCTCTCTACGCTTCTGCTCTACCGCGTGGACTTCATCGTCGCCGTTAGCGATTACAGTCATACTTTCGGCAATCTCGTCGCTTTATCAATCAGCCATGTGACACTCCTAGACTCACCTTCTAAGGGATACTTGGATATCGCAGGTGCACTGGCTAACGCCTCTCGGCTGAAGAGACTCGAGGTACACCAAATCGAATTCGTTCAACGCCTTCCGCAATCTGGATCATTCTCAACGTCAAGTTATCTGTGCGAGCTAGACGTCTCTGGGCATATCTCCAACGATAGCGTCGAGTTCCTTTCGCGCTTTGTCCCTTCGCTCGAAGTGCACTTGAACCTGTCAGCGGAGATAGAAAACTATCGCGATCGCACCTCCCCACGTTATTGGGAACGTGCCATCAGCTCTTGGTCGACAGCACTGAATGGACCAGCTCGAGTTTCCCTACGAACCCGTAAAGACGGGTCATCGTCCGTTGCCAAACCCAGAGCGTACCTCGATCTCTGGTCCTCCTCCCTCAAGAAAGGGGATGGTGTACCATACATATCTTTCCAATCCGATATCAGCAAATACATGACATACCAACACTTACTTCAGCACGTCGGCACCAATTACCGCACTCTGCACACACTTGAGCTTCAACTTGTGGACTCATATCGACTATCTTCTCTTCCCGACGATGATGGAGGCGCCCTTGTTCAGTTACCATACCTAAGCCGCGTAATCGTGGCCGATCCGGCAGAGGATGTGCGCACTTGTGACGTCTATGGTCTATACCAGCTCCTGTGCGATATCTTCGATCACTCAGGGCCACTGAAAACTCTCACGGCACCGATGTCGGTCGTCGCTGCTCTAGAAGCAGTTGGATCAACCACGCGCGACGCCGCCTTGCCATACGAGCAAGATACCTCACTCTCGTTGGGAGAACTCGTGTCCGATGTCGACGTTATGCCCCGCTCCGCGTGAGCAACAGGATCACTTCCGGCCTAGAGGATTTCGCCGCCGCCTAGTGGCTGTATACATATCTTGGACCATCGTACCGGGGGGAAAGGGTCGAATAAGTTCGGGCGACCTTCGTACGGGGTAGCGAGCTCTTCGATCACTACGCTAAGAGAAAGACGGGATGAACATAGCCGGTTACGGTCTGTACGCAAGAGCATGTATGTCGATAGTCTTGTATGATAAAGACATCGTATCCGCTCAACATCGGGGACTCCTACATAAGTAGGACGGGCAATAAACTTGACCCTCGCGGGGACGTGTCTCCTTCATATCGATCAGTCTCCAGCATCCCGCGAGGTAGCCCGGGCGGGAGTTTCTACTTTGCCTAGACCTAGACCCGTACAGTATCAGTAGATGTATGCACGAGATACCCTATCATATGAGCATACCGTGTCGTTGCTGATGTCGAAGGCCCAGCAATGGCCTTCTCATCCTGCCTCAAGACCATCACAGCAACCTCTCCTCCCTCTCCTGGTCGTCCGCGCTGACCCGCACCACTGCTCTCCATCCCTCGTACTTTGCGTTGACGACGCGACCTGACGCGACTGATCACTTGAAACGTGGTCCGCTGGGGTTGAGGGGGAACGACGAGCTGGAATTGTTGGCTATGAATGCATATCGTCCGTCAGCGGCCACGATGCGGTGCAGCCGCGGGAGTAGAGCGCATAGACATGGATGATGTTGCTGGTCGTGGCCGCCCGTGGTGAGCGAGCGGTGCGCGAAAGTACAGAGTAGTAAACGTCCACGTGATAGGTTCCCAGGCATCCCTCGTGCGCGAGCTCTGCTCTTGGCCGTCACCAACGCGAATAGGCTGGTCTACTGTAAAGACCCTCTTCACCTCGCAGTGTGATGGAGATGGCGCACGCAGAATCTACGTGAGTATCTCAGTGCAAATGTTTGCCATCAGACGACCTAATAACACAGTAGCAACCTGAGCCCCTGGGCGCGACCTGAGAGTGCAATACTCGCCCTTATGGGCCCTGGCGATACTCCTGAGGCGTACCAGGAGCGGGTGAAGGACGATATGGGACAGCTAGATATCTCTGTACAGCGTTCGAGACAGCTACACAATGCGCATAGTCCCCTCCTATCGCTGCCGGACGAGCTCCTCCTGGACATCATCCGTCGTGTGAGAGACGCGACTCTTGAGAGCGCCACATACCCGCGCGCTCACCCTTGGAATGTGTCTGTGACGCTGTGCCGCCGACTTTGGGGGATTGTCACCGGTTTCCCGTCGCTCCATACGCGCCTGTCGAACGTAGGCCATTCGACAGAATTCATTAAGCGGTCGCTCGTGCGCTCCTACCCTCTTGCGGCAGACATCCACATAAACGTTCCTTCGCAATACAGAGAAGATGAGCTGTCTCAATGGACTCGCCTTCTGCGATCCCATGGTCACCGCATCGAGGCGTTCTCACTTCGCGTACCCGACTGCGATCCCTTCGGAATCACCGCCACCGGAATAGCAAACTGGCCGGATCATCTGACATCCCTGAAATCGCTCCAGTTACATGTCGATCGGAATAAAGTTCAAAACGATCACAGGCTCATCTATCTTAAACACCTCTTGTCGGTCCTCATTCTCGCGTCCAGAGCGTCCTGCTTGGCTTCACTGCAGATCGACGGGCTACTCCCAAGGCCTCGAGCAGGTGGCATTGTAGCTCGTGCAGTGTATCGAAGGCTTGTAGTACTGTATTTGAGCGACATTCAGTTTGACTTCGAGGACCTCGCCGATTTCGTGGCGATATTGAGTGCTGCGAGCACTCTCGAGCGCCTTGTCGTGCACCAAGCCAACCTCAAAGCGTTCATGGGTTCACCCCTCCACCCGTTTACCGATAGTCGACAACTGCCTCTCCCGGATACACTCCGAGTGCTCGAATACTCAGGCAGCAAAGAAGCGGAGTTTATTCTTTTGGAACACCTCGTCCCGTCCAATCCCGATACACGCCTCGTACTCACCTGCACCGATCCATCGAAACATTCCGCAGCCCACATCAGCACCGCCTTGAAGCGCTGGATGAGCGCCAGGCGCTCGACAGTAGTCGAGGCTGCGCTGCGCATCGCCAACAAGGTGCCGGACGGCCGTATACAATACTTGACACGACTGTCTTTGTGGAGTTCCCACGAGGCCGCAGACACGGGTCATCCGCCGGATGTCGAGTACAACGGCCGCCTTCGACATGCCGAGTCGTTCGAAGACATGATGACTGGTCCATCCTACGAACACCTCCAACGACTACGCCTCCAGGTCGACAAGACCGCGTACTCCCTTCTTCAAGTGTGGAAGTATGGACTCGATTCATGGGCGCCGCGTCTACGCGACCTCGACATCCGTCTGCACCCGACATCGGAACCCCGTCTCTCAAGCGAAGTATTCTACTTCTGCGAGTGGCTTCGCTATCTCAACGTCAACGGGAAAGCACTCCATAGCTTGACCGTTTCCTCAGAGGTGGCCGATGCCCTGGACCGATTGGAGAAGTCGCGGCTGCAGTCATCCGATGCGTTGAGTAAAGGCGAATCTCACTCGGATGCCTCTGCGGGCCCGTTATCATGGAGGGAGGCCGTGCACAATGTCTTCGTCACCAACGTATACTAGAGGTAGCCTACTTATCCAAATCTTGTATAGTAATCGGTCAAGTGAAACAGCCTGTATCGAATGTAGTGCATCTGGGAATCGGCTTCCTGCTAAACCGCGCTGGACAGCGATTATTTTAGCTGGGTTTAGTTGTGTCCTCTAAGCCACTAAAAGCCGGGTAAAGTCGTGACAGAGACCGATATCCG
>UWZB01000397.1:0-13976 GCA_900536885.1 Peniophora sp. CBMAI 1063
GACGAGAGATGAGTGAAGATGTGCGAAAGGATCTCAACAGGGGTGCTGCAAACTGGAGACGCTCCTGCTCGTGCCACTCGCATACTCTTCCTCCCTCTTAACTTGTACAGGAGCCACGCTAGATTCCGATGGAGCGCGTCCTCCGCAGGGATGTATAACTCTCGGTTGATGAGGAAGGGATTGTCGGGTGTGTGTCTTTCGAGAGCCGCGGGGTGAGCGCACGCGAGATGCCACAGACCCTATAGACACGTATCAACTATATTTCAAACCCATAGTAGCTCACAAATACCTTGAGAACTTCCAGCGTGTAAGGGTCCATCGGGTTGAAGGCCTGCAAGACCGTGATTCGCATCGCATCTGCGATTTGCGCCATCTCCCTACACACATCCGGCGAAGGAGGCCGGGCATACGCGGCGCCCAGAAATCTCAGACCGAGCAAAAAGGCACCGTGGAGATAGCGCAGAAACAACACGATCATCGCCTTTGACGGAATCTTGAAGGTGGCCCGTACTGGCGTGCCACCGTTCAGCAAAAGCCGTGCGCGTGCGACACCGAAGAATGCCAGAACGACGAATACGGCACGATGAAGTAAGTTTACGAGGAACGCAGTCATCTCCCTGAGATATGCATAGGGAGATCGGGCTGGTGCACCGGGAGGCTGAAGGGATCGAATGCAATACGCGAGGTGGCGATGTAGAAGGAAAGCGTCGTTGAGGCCATCGTTGAAGCCTTCCATGAGCACGGGATATGCGCGGTCGTCTTTCTGTGCGAAAGTCCAAAATGCCTATAGCGTTCAGCCCCATTTCGCTACAACAGCGTAGATGTAGAGACGCACCTCTAAGAATCCCCGCAAGTCATCGTCACGATTCAAAGAAATCGGTACGCGAGGTGGGAGAATGTCTTCGGAAGTTACAGGCATCGAGCCGTACACGAGATCCGCGCTCACGATGATGATAGTCGAGGATGCGTGCAGGTCGAGGATGCGTGCAGGTCGAGGATGCGTGCACGCGGCGTACATCGTGGCCATCTCGAATCTTTGCCGGCTAGGCCCGTGATGGTCATCGTTGAATTACATAGATCTGTCGAGGCGCGGCACCCGTATAACACAGGGTGCTCAATCAGTCGGTAACTACGTAGCACTCTGCAGCAGCAGCATGGCAGCAAGACTATTCCTTACACATCACGTTCGTATTCGCTGACGCCCGATTCTCTCTCGTACGGGGCGCGCACTGTTCAGTAGTTCTGCGGCTTACGTAGGGATGGGGGTGCGCAGGACTTGGGATATAGAGGTGATGGTCGACAGATGACGGTCAGCGTCCATTCACTACCCATAACTCGGCTGTATCGAGTGTTCTTTGCCGCAAAATGTTCGAGCTGACGGTGAGCAGGATGCTGGTCATTCATGAAATCGTACAACAAGGTAAAGCGAGCCCGAAATACACAGGCCGGAAGTCTTCGTGACGATTCAAAACCTGGACTACAGATCCCCTCCGTGGACTGAGTGCATAGAGCCGGGCGCATCGTTATGACCTATAGCAGATATTCAATGTACTATCAACTTGGGAGTTGGAGACAGCTCACTGGACTAGCAAGACGAAATTATTGCCAGGAGGGAGTATACGTGTAGAGTGAGAACGCAGGTGCGCCAAGACGAAGTGGCTTGTACCCGTTCGCCTACCCGATTGACTTGGGCTACCCCTACGATTCACGTCGACCACAGCTTCCTGCGGTACCCGCGCACATCCGCTGCACAAGCAAGAAGTCCCGTCGGCTCGTCCTGCAGGTCCGGATCAACATAATCCACTGCGCTAGATGGAAGACTGCGTACCAAGCACGCCTTGCTACCCTCCGACCGTCCTCGTGAAATCATACACCACAGAACGCGAGGCGAGATCGCTAACTAATCCAGAGACGTTAATCAGTGAATTGAGCGACGATACGCTGGCAAAAGCAAAAGTACAGAAGCAGAGCGACAGGGATGGAGGTTCCGGGCAAGAAGCGAAGCCAACGGTGTTCGCACGTGCGGCTTGCCTCGTGCCATCATGTTTACGACCTTGGCGGCCGGGTTGAACTGCGTCTATTATGTGCAAACCCAACCGACCCAGCAGGCGCTGTCTGACACCTTACGCTGAATAACTGCTATCGTCATAAGAGCTAGTTCCAAGCTTTGTCATACAACTGTTGACTCATATACACGCCTCGTTGGTCGCTCTCCAGGTACCCCATCCGCACGGCCGTCGTCGCATCCAGGCTGACAACTTATTCTACAGGACTACCGCGAAATAATGGGACAGCACTTCACTACGTTCGACGTTCTTCTCTTCCCTGCGGACGGTCGCCTGCCCCAAGTCGTTCAGCTTACAACCAGTCCCGTGTCCGACAAGGGCCATGATGTCGGTGCATTCGGGAATCGAGTAGTGCACCCTGAAATCCACATGGAGTATATCTCGGAGTCCGTCGGTCAACGAGCTTGGGGATGGCAGGTAAGTCCGTACAATATCTTGTGTCCAAGTAATGTTGGCTGAGACTGTGTAAGCCGATAGAGGCCTTGTACGGCATGAGCAAGAAGTTTGCTGAGCCGTATATTATATTCTATCCGCTGCTATCCCGTGATGGATATGCTTTTCCTATCAACAAGGCGGTTCGCGAGATACAACGTCATTCGTACGCACGAGAGTATGCCTGGAAGGGCAGCCTCGTCATCGCGAAGTGCCGTGACACGGATTATACGCAATTTGTGCACGCTTCGATAGCCGACTTTCCTCTAATCAGGAACTGGCTGATGTTCCATGATCCGCCTCTCTATCATGATCCAGACTGTGTTCACTGCGGGGAAATATGCCCCCCTTCACCCCCTTCCGACTCTACGTTTCGAGCCATACGACTCTAGCTTCTTGTCTTGCTTTCGCACTTAGCTTCTGTGCTCTCATGTTGTTTTCGCACCTATCGCACCTCCCCTCGCTCTGACACCCTGTCCTACGCACTTACATGACATGCAATATAGCAGCAGTCCATCACCACGCTTATTGTGCATCCAACCCAGTTCAACCCCGGCATACGTCGGAAGAACCAACCGAGTGGCATCGGGAATGAAAGGGGCCCGGGGAGTATGTGCACAGCGAGTCCATACTGATCGTCCGGGCAAAGTCGTCAGTCAACGACATCCGCATACTGAGACCCTAATGCTCGTTGCCTCTTCCAGGTCGAGATGAAAGTTATCAGAAAGCCGCGCGACGCGCCACAAGTCGCGCATCTTGCCTCCCGCTCTCACGTCGGGCATCCTTGCCTGCCACGCGCAAAACAGCTTCGCGGATATTTATTATGCTCTATCATACAAACATGTTAGAGCTCAGGAGAGAAGAATGCCCGTGATTCGAGGAGCGCAGGTGGGTGCGACCGTTAGTAATGGAGGTCGGAACTCGCGCTCTTGACACCCGTCGCTCGCCGAACAGGGTCCGAGTATGTGCGGCGACAGTTCCTATGCATTGTAGTGAATAATGATGCGGAGAAGAACTGGGTAAAGAGAAAGAACCTGTACGTGTAGTCGACTTTTCCCCGTTGCTTCCATCCCTTTCTCGTCATCGAGTCTGAACCACAGCTTTCCGTTCTTCGTTGCTCACACTATGATTCTGATAATCTCTTCAGCCCAATCTCTAAGCCGCAGGCATGAAGGGCGAGGACCGGAATATATCGAGGGCGAACTCGAGGGACGCGGTATCAAGTAGCGGCCGCGCGACCAGACACCTCAACTGAAGGTTGTTCGTCCTCTCTTGCTCTCTACCTAGCGATTCTGCCGGTTTGCCGATGTACTAGACCACATGCGATGTAGAGCTCTGTGCCACATAAACCTCGTAAACGGCCTGGACAAATGCCAATCCCATCGACGCCAGGATGTCAAGGCTGGAGAAGTTACTTGTTTCGTTGATGTTGTGGCCCACACCGCAGTACTTTCACGATGGTGGGCGTCCTTCAATCTCTCTGGTCAATTGAGAGTGCCGCACGTATCCTTATCCTACTCCATCGCCGCGATGGGCAAATCTTCTGATCTTTAGCTACCATATCATAGGCCAATCGTGCCCCCTCTCGGCAACGTTGGAGTAAGTCCGGATCAATGATCTATGCATCAATATCGATGTATCAAAGGTATGCTTACAGACTTTATAAGGCGATCAAGAACGAAACTGAGAACGAAAGAGACATAGAGACTCGCGAACGACTCAAGTAATACAGGACGGAGGCTAGGCCGTACAGCAAGAGCATGACGGCAAAGCAGAAGTATATCCCGAGTTGTGCCTTGGTCAAGCGCAAGGACACAGGAAGTGTGCGATCGTTGGTGTGCTGAACTTCTTCCGGCGGAGGCATTGTACCGATACGTGACGATCCTACGGGACCACCACTCGAGCGCGCTTCTCCAGTGGACATCCGCTCCATGTCGCGGGTTGAATGAAACGATCCAGCGGCTTGTGGCATGCGGTCGACTACGTCATGATCGGCCTGATGACTAGACGAGTCCTGAATGACCGCTGCGTCAGTGATAGCTAACTCCGTCTACGAGGATGAAGACGCGTACATTCTGTGAATCGACTGCGGCGAACCCTCCTGGAATCGATGTTTGCTCGCGGACGTTCTGAATGACATCGGAAATAGAATCCTGACGGTAGATGAAGCTCGAGGAGGGTGACGGAGGACGAGATACCGCACCTGAACTGGACCAGCAGTAATCGAGTGCGTTTCTTCCTCAGTGGATCCCTGCTCCGTGTCGCGAGTCGACTGAAGCAGTCCAGCGGCTTCCGGTGTGCGGTCGACGACGATGTGATCGACCTGACGACTGGACGAACCCTGAATGACCGCTGCGTAAGTGACAGCCAACTCCATCTACAAGGACGAAGATGCGAACATCCTGTGAGTTGACTGCGCCGAACACGCTTGGGATCGACGTTTGCTCGCAGATGCTCTGAGGGTCGATGGACATGATGGCATCCTGATGGTGATGAAGCTCGGGGAGGGTAGATGACGATCCTACGAAACCATCACCCGAGTCCGCTGCTCTAGTGGATCCCTGTTCCGTGTCGCGAGTCGACTGAAGCGGTCCAGCGGCTTCCGGTGTGCGGTCGACGACGATGTGATCAACCTGACGACTGGACGAACCCTGAATGACCGCTGCGTAAGTGACAGCCAACTCCATCTACAAGGACGAAGATGCGAACATCCTGTGAGTCGACTACGCCGAACACGCTTGGGATCGACGTTTGCTCGCAGATGTTCTGAGGGCCAACAGATACAGTGATATCCTGGCGACTATGAAGCATGAGAAGAGCGGCAAGTGAGCTACCGCACCTGATTCCGATCCTCAGTGGATTCGCTTGGCTCGTTCGATATGCGGCAATCCCAGCATCCCGCCTAAACCCTGCGATTCAAGAAAGTACCAAAGGAGTGGATGAGATGACGCACGGGCGACACAAACTTCGACGGCGGCCCATCCACAGTCTCTATCAGTTCCGACGCGTTCCTCTTGAGTGGTATGAGTGACATCCTGTGTAAGATGCAGAGCTGAGGCTTGGACTCTTCTATTTATTGGTGTTCAACTCGGCTTTAGCGCAGTATGCGCTTTGTGGATCGAGCACTGAATGTACAAAGGGGACCTAGAGTTCTTTCCACTATCGCCCGGGCGATAGTGGACTCGCAATCGACGTCCATGTGAAGGGTATGCGTACCATTGCTACTCGCATCGTCTTTGAAATACCAAATTCAGGGTGGATACAGCGTGGATCATTGCTTACAACGTATTGAACCCCGATCATTGCCAGCAGTGCCAAGTTCTTGTTATATGCACCCTTCTTTCCGAAAAAGCATTTCGATCACGGGCGACGCGCCAGTAGAGTGCGATAAGACGTACGCGACATCCGACTCGATGTAGAGGATTACCCGATTGGGAAGGTTTGCGGCGTGCGACTGAGCCTGCGACCATCCCATCCTTTAGCTCCTTTGTTGTCATTTTACCATTGGCACCTCCTTGAAGCGCATTTGGAGTCTCACCGCGTCTCACAACTCCCCCACAAAGGTGGAAACCACATGAGAGAGACATCTCTCACCATCGGTGGCCGAATCGTCGGGGATGTCTTTGTGGGCTCTACAGCTCTGCGTATAACTCACGGGCATCGTCTAGTGATTGCTACCCCCAATCCAACCCCCAAGCAATGCCTTTGATCAGATCTCGGGGAGATGCGAGGCAGTCTATCAAGCCGTATTCCCGTTTCTATCCACCTCTCTCCGTTCGCATAGCCTATATCGATTCGGCGCCATCGACCCCCTCTGCAGGCTTCTCCTGTCTCCGAGATCAACTACTCTCTTCAGCCTCGATATCAGACGGTGTTCCCTTACTTCCAACAGTCGCAGAGACAGGAGTAGAAGGACCCGTACAACCATCATGCACACTGCGTGAGATCGTATTCCGGGATATACGCCAGCATCGCTGATGTGACCTCAGAGACACTGCTTCAGCCCACGAAGAACGCGGGGCACAAGTCAGGCAAACCTGTAACACCGATCCCCCGCCCTCCGGGCCCTCTCTCTAAGCCCGGGAGAGGAGGTTACGGACTGAAAGATGTCCTCCTGTCACATGGGTGGACTGAGGTAGAGTATTACCGCACCCAAGTGAGCTTCAGTCGAATTCAATCACTGCACACCGTGCTTACACGCTCGATATCAATGCAGCATCGTTTGCACGCCGTAGCGAATAAGCACTTCGATATGGCTAAACCTCTCGGCAAGCAAGAGGAGCGTCCTCTACGGCGTTATATGAATGAAGTGAGTCCACCCCTAACCCACAGAGGTGCCAGTCTGATGCTCCATCACTCAGGCTGTCACTCTGTGCCCTGTTTTCGAGGATTACGAAGAGGCCTGGCCAGCATCCGATTTCGCCGCCATGTTCCTGAAGAATACTTCTTCGGCCATGCGAGCTAAGGCATGTCGCGTTGACACAAATCCTATCACCGACAAGGCTCATGAAACCGTAGATTGCTGCACATCAGAATACGCAGGCCACAGACGTCAACCCCGAGTCCTCCGAGGCGCGAGAGGAGACTTAAGGCGTAACAATCTTGAGCACAGGAACTGCGAATCAGTCTTGAGGTTGTAGAATCTGGACGGGAGATAGTAACGGTTTTTGCCTTCTCAGTCGTCCCAGGCTGTGGGGTAGACCTTGATCCTGGGATTTCTATATCTTATGTTATAACCGTATCACTTTGAAAGACACATCGAAGCTTCGGAGACATACACGACTTGAGATCTGAAGGGATGTGATCGAGTAGCCATGTGCGCACGAAGACAGCCATGACTTCGATGGCTGTGAATGTGTTTGCATAGCCTCATTCTTTCTCCCGGCGAGAGGTATTGCATGAGACCCGAATGTAAACCTCCTCGCTCACGGATTCATCCTCAACGATGCGCCTCGTGTGGTAGCTTAAAGCCTCGCAATATCCAACACAGTAGAGCGAAGAGCTCTTGTCGTTTCCGCGGGCTCAGCCCGCGAGATCGCGACGCATAGGCTTGCGCCGGACCGGATGCTCGCCCACTTGCACGAGCTCGGGTGCCTTTCTCATCTCATCTCGACTCAATGAGAAGGTCCAGTAGCCTGTCGAGCGCCGAATATCTGTTGAGACAAGAACGCATGGATCCACACAATGGCGTCCTGCACGGTGGTTTGAATGTCGACGATAGTGTGTCAGAACGGGCGGGCGTGCTATAAATTCATCACCGTAGGCTGTGACTGTTTGATACATCGAGGAACTAGGCCTCTGCAGACTACAGCGTGTTTAAGCTTCGCGAAGCGCGCACGAACGAGGCACATGCGAGCGCGCGCTCAGAGGTGTATTGAGAATGCATGGTCATTTGGTCTTCTTGTCGACTATGCACCGAATGAGTGCCCCGCGGACTGCAGCTTGTGGCACGCGAACGAACAGCACTATAAGACGGTGGTAAGCTAAACCTCGCGCAAGCATACTGCAAACTCGTTCCAGCATGTGCAGTCCGCTGTGAAGGAGAACTTGCGCACGAAAAAAGCTGCGAGCGTCCTCTTTGCGTCAAGATTAGGCCCCTCGCACTCCCCTCGCATCCGCTTGTCCCTCCTCTCTGGTTCTCCCCTTGAATCGTCTCTTCTCCGACCCGGGTTTGGACGCGCATCTACTCATCGCCTCTGCGTCGAAACCCGCGTGCAGTGGATTTTGCATCATGATATCTTCTGTGCTAACAGATTTGACCATCCTGTCGTCGTAAGATTGTCTATACAGACACGTCGCCTATGCCCATAGCACCTTCTCCTCCGAGTGATTGATACTGTCGAAGTGGCTCTTGAACTCAACCGTAATCGGCCTCTTCCGCGCATCTTGAAGCTGCCCGGCAACTAGTACGCGGGCCGGTTCCCGCATTAGAGCGAGCGGCCAGGGGCGCGAAGAGCAATATAGGCATCGCATACACCTCGTTCGTGGCAATCAAAATGGTTCAAGACCGAACTGTAGCATTGTGTGCGTGCTTCTCAGCATCTGGGCTGGGCGCGACTCCGGTAAGCTGAGCACTCTTGCGTTCGATAGTGATCTCGGAGTGTGTAGTAGCGGATGAGGCCCGCGCCGAGTTTGTTGGCCATGTCCATATCCAGCGTCTGCCTGACGTCGTGCGTGACGACGAATGACTGGATGTATCGGTGAAGCACCGGTATCCCGACAGCGCCGAGTGGGCGCCCATGCAGGCTTGTACAAAATTGGCTTGTGCAATTCGCACGCGAAGAAGCGCACGGCAAATGACATCCGTTTTGTCTCCCGTCAGAAGGACTTTGGCCTATAGCGCTGCCCGCGGCTGACGACCCCTGCCGGACTTCGTGCTTGTTTGGCCTCTTCGTTGTCCAGGACCTTGAGCAGTAGGAGTCACCGCGAGGACAGGAACTCATGCAGCATCATGGCGTACAGCAGTTGAATCGGTATCATATCGCCTCCAAGCGTACGCCTTCAACACCTTGAGCGTCTTCAACCTATCGACCATCAACGCGGCCTTCACGCTCGTGGAAGCCATCCGTCTCGGGAGCCTGACACTCTGACCATCTCCATGACAACCTTCCTCGCCCTCTTCAGCGCCACCTCCGCTAAGTCCGCCTAGTTATTACCGAGAACGGCTCGAGCTCGTCCAACGAGCCATTCATGCCGAGCGCGAGTTGACAGTGCCTCGCCTGGGTTCCCTTTGCGCGGGAGCGAGTTGAGGTTTTGACGACTTCGGCATTTCCGCGCGGCGGTACACCATGTTCTCCTCGACGGTACATGCAACCTCTGTTCATAGCCTAGAGGTGCACAGCAGCAGGTTCGCTCAAGCGGATTTGACCTCTACCGCGCATTCCTCAACACCGGACCCCGTGCAGCGGCTGGACCCGCAATATCCGGTGCCGCAAAGCTTTGCTCCTTCTTTGTGCGCGTGTTGCGAGTGCGCGCGCAGCGCAAGCTTGAGACGAGCCGGCTGTTTAAGCCACATGTGCATGCCGGAGCGCCTCCTTCAAGGTTGTTATAGATATCTCGTCGCGATTTTTGCCCTAGCCATCGCCAACGCCTCCACGTCCAATGCCCCTTTCTCAAGCACTCTTGGACGTGCACCACCATATTGGCCAACCTCGCCAACTACCTTCCTGCCTTTCTCGTACGGATCCCTTGGCGAGTATACCTCGCGCAGCCACAGCATTCGTCTGCGCGGACGCAGTGCAATCCAATATCTGAGCCGCCTGCGCGAGCCCTGCACACGCGATGGGAAGCGTATGACAAATGGCATGTGATGATGGATGCCATCAAGCTGGAAACCGACCCTCCGCCGTACGAGCGGGGCGCGCCGGAGCTTTTGGTGCGCAGATCAAGGGCAAAGCAGTGATCCTTCCTGGCCTGGATAGTCGGCGCTCCAGTGCCGGGGCTGTGCATACAAGAGACAGTCCCAGCGTGCTCTGACGCTTAGCGATGGACGTTGCACTCCAACAAAAGCCCGTCTCTCCTCTCCTCTCCTCTTCGATCTCCACTTAGCCCCCTTCCTGCGTAGGTGCTAACTCGTTCATCTCCCTCGCCGTACTCTTGCCTGTAGTCCGAAGCTCTGCCTTGCGACACCTGCTACGGCGAGAGTGCACCCGTTCTGCTTCAGGCGATTGTCGGAGAACTTGATTCGACCAAGGGGGTTGCCGATGCGTTCCACGCGTCCTGGGCGGGCAAGGGCATGAAATACGACGCGGATATGACGATCAGGCCCCAAGACGTTTTTCTCGTTGTAGAGATCAGCGATAGTGGTCTAGAAGATAAGCTCTGTAAAATACTATCAGTACAATGATAAGATTGAGATATTCTTGGGCGTTACCTCTAGCGAGCTGCTTGAAGCAGAACGACTGTCTTCTGGTGAGGGGTTCGCATCTGGAGACTAAGCGAGCTGAGGGTCGGGCCGCGTACGAACAATTGACTTCGACAGAATATCTCCAATCTGCTCGTAGTATAGAGCGCACAATCAGTGCTTCGGTCTCTCTACACCGATGCGGAAATATGCATACCTCCAGGAATCTTCAGCACGCTCGCTAGCCTGTGAGCACAGTAACCAACTTTGCCAATAGCGACCCACTCCAACCCTTCCAAAGTCATGCCCCCGCCCTAAGCAACCCTCCATCCATGGTTGTCCCTCGCCGACGATACGCAGGCACCAATATGCCTGAAGTAGATGTCGTCGTGTTTCCGCCCACAATCCCTAATGCAGTTGTCGGGCGGTACTGGTGAAGATCCTGCATCGGCTCCTGAAGCTTTCAATAGCCGTGAAAGGCCGGAGTTCTTTGTGCTAGGTGTGAATGTAAGCAGTATGAGCACCGCTCCACACGTAGCCGGCGCACCTTCTAGGTTCCTCCTCTCAAAAGCCTCGTCGTCACCTCATGCAACGTCTAGATGGTGTTTGCCAGATTAACATCCGAACAAGAGGTAGCCTGCGTGCGCTCTTCGTGAGCGAGGTGTGGAAGTATATGGTGCGGAAGGCATCACTGACGGAGGAAAGTTCAGCGGGAACTTTGGCCGGAGGTCGACGTAGATTTCGAAAGTAGAACGGCTTCGGGTACATTGCCCGGCCAGAGCTTGCTGAGAGATCCAGTTTTGACAACGAAGAGGAAGGAGTATGCGGCACGGAAGGGTTATCTGGTGGGATGTACGGCGTCGAGCGAGTTGAAGTGGGTGACCCCGTTCAGGCAATGCAGTCCGAGGAGGAAGTGCGACGGGCCGACCGAGAACATCGGTGGGTTCGGCATAAGCACCTGGACCTCAGAGAGATGGAACAGGAATGGACGAGGGCGCCTGTACGTCTCTACGGCGTGACTGGCGCGGTGAATTGATATGCTTCACGAAGCGGGTCCGACAGTGGGTCCGAATCACCGATGGTCTGTAGCTGAGCGAAGGTCAGAAACCGGCGAAGAAGAGAGCACTTCCAGCTGGCAACGGCACGCCGTCAGGAAGGAGGGCCATAGATCGGGCATAGGTTGATTGTTGAACGCGATGGGGGACGGGATCATGTACTTATCTCGGTGTCTAAGGTAGCTGTCGCGCCGCTCGCCCATCTTCACACGCCCTCCTTCGCGACTCCATCGTCTCGCGCCGACTCGATTTCTCCTATTGCTCTATATGTACCCCCGCACTGGTGTTCTGCAGGAACAAGCATACTATAAGTACCCTCAGTCTCAGCGCCGGGATGCTGCTTTGCGTGTGATGACGCCTACACGCACATGTTACCCTCAAAACGAGAGCGACGTAGATTGTCGCGCACTAGTCTCACTGCTGGGTACTCATGGCAAGCCTCAGACCGATTAAGGAAAGGAAGACTAGTACTATGCGAGACACGATGCGTCTACAATGGCTATCACAAGAGGCTCACAGCTAATGAAGAGGCGAGTAAAGCAGAGTAAAGCTCAAAGATTATCGATTATCAGTTTTCACATGTTTAATCGACGACCGCGCCACGGCTTGCTGCGCGCGCTCGCGTTCTGCATATCCGCATACCCGCGTTCCACCGCGCCGGGTCGCGCATCAGCCACCGCCTTCACCGCACGCTCGTGCCGAGCACGTCATTTTTGCTTCCGCGCCGCGCCGTAGGCGTCACCTCGTCGCGCCGTACGAGTATACCGCATACCTGGGCTCGTACGAACCGCTGTGCACGCCGATGGGGTCCGCGGTTGTTGAGCCGCAGAGGAACCCCGAGTGGAGCAACGCATGCGGGCGAGGATGAAGGGTACGGGCAGACTGGTCAGGAGCGTCGTCGTCGCCTCAAATATGGGACATTCCAGAGTGCGCTCACATACGCACTTGAGAAATTCAAGAGTCTCTTTACTGGCATCTGGCCCAGACTGCGATGTAGAAGTAGGCTACTGGTACATATATTCACGAAAGGTTGGACAATACATCGCCCAAGGCTTTGGCCTCTGTAAGATCTGAACAGGCATCCCCAATTTCTACAACAGACCCCTAGGCGCAGGCGAGTCTATCACAAAGATCAGGTACTTGGAGAGTACGTTCATGGAAGACTTCGCACCTACGCGTCAAGGAATCGGACATCAAGAGTGCATTGCATTGTCCATGGCGGCAAACGGAATCTATGATTGAGAGAACACACGTGAGTAGTGCTCGCGTAGCATGGCAACAACGCACCTCCCGCAGCCGTAACTCAATGACAGAGCGGAGCCTATCGGTGGTGTTCTTTAATACGGTCGAGACTTCCGATGCCGTGCATCGTGAGCAGAGGGCCGCGCCCTTGATCGCATCCATCATGTTGTCTTGAATGGCATCTTCGACGTCCAAGGTGATCAAGCTTTGCAGCGTCCAGACCACTGTGCGAACGTAGGTCCACCACCAGCCACAGACTAGTCGCGGTTGGGGTGTGTGTGGCCCAGGCTCGTGAACACAGCTCTGGAACCAGAGAGTTTGCTTCCCACAGCAGCACGAAAGACGTGCCCCGACGTCTTCTTCAGGGACGGCGATCGGATTGATGGAATTGGCGCTGATCCACCAGATGGGGGTCAATTGACATCCACGAATTATGTCCTGGAGAGAATCGGGTACGGAGCTGCGATAGCGAATGAGGGGAATCAAGCAGGATGCTGGTACATCATCGAGCTCCGTTATAAGATCGGTGCCGTCAAAAATGTCCCTACGCCCCAATGATTTCTTCGCGATCGACTTCAAGCTCCCGACGTAGCCGTACCTCCAAGCAACAGCATAAGCAACAGCGGGCATCACGTTCGCATAGTTGAGGAGCGCATCCTCGGATGCTTTGCGCATGAAAGGTATTTCAAATTTCCGAGCGAGTTCAGCGGTGCGTTTGATGTCCATGATGGCAATCAAGCGCGGCTCTTGACAGAATGACCGCGGGTAGCAGAACTGCAGCAGAAGTCGAAGGGAGATGCTGTCTTCCGTCATGCAAACGAGCGCTGGGGTTGACGTGGAATCGGTCGACAATGGCGACTGGGGGAAGGATAGCATGTCAATGAAAACAGGTGAAACTAGGCGCAGGATAGATCTGGATACGGCAAAGTCAATGCCATCGCTGGAACGTAAACGTATGTCGGCGTCGGCATCACGGAATTGGCTGTCTAAGCCGGGTAAATTCGAAGGCGGGGAGGATAGGGTAGACATTTGGAAAATACCGTAGAACCCGCGGGTGGTGTGTCATCTTATACACCTGCTCTCAGTGGCACATTCAAACGCAATCTTTGTGGGTAAACCCCATAGCAAATATACTTTGTGGTGGCCGGTGAAATTGCCACAAAGACGACCGCCACCTGGCAGTCGGAGATTTGCGAGGCAACTTCCTGGTCGATGATAAGGCGCTAACGGGAGACGTGCACAAACGTGCACACGCCTCGCGAGACATTGGGCAGATCGACAGATGCAATCGAGAAAGGGGTGTCATTTGGTATACCTAATGAGGACGGTGACAGAGCG
>UWZB01000399.1:1711-15492 GCA_900536885.1 Peniophora sp. CBMAI 1063
ATACTGCGGATTTGTAAGCTAGGGGTATATAAGGACAGAGCTCGAAGGACTCGTTTCGGACACGATACAGAAGAACACGACCATATTGTACACTACGTAGAGTAGCTAGTGCAATAGACGCCCTCACAAGGGCATTAAGTCGAAGCTGACCGTCGGAAACCCAACACTTGGTGTGTGTTCTGCGCAGATAACATCATAAAATCGCTCTGATCGGACAACTAAACAGTTGGAGTACGCATACTCCCCGCAACTTTTTACGGCTACCTCATACGAAAAGAAGTATCCTCGCGCGGACGTTCTATTCAGCAGTCTCGAAGACGTCGACAAAATTGCTCCACCTGAAGGCTGGAAGAACATCCTCAATTATGAACCTCACCCCGAAGGAGCACTCGACGTCGATATGTGGGCGTATGATCCTCTAGCCATTGACGCTGTCTGCCCGAAAAATACGGAATACTGGCAACATCCATTGTACGGCATCTCCCCTGATTGGCTTAGGAGAAGGACTAACCATCAGTAGCCTTGGCCGCTGGACAGGAAGCGATCTCGGCCTTCCTGGTCCCTCATCCATGCAGTCTATCCACCTAGGTTTGGCGGAGACATCTGGCAGTTCCGGCACGCTTGTCGGATATGGTTGGAGCAGCCTCGGCCGAACGACAATCTTTGGGCGCTTTGATGATTTGTTAGCCAGCGGCCGTACACGACTCAAGCTCGACTTCGACTTCGGACAGGATTTGGCGCAGACGGGAAAACTTGCGGAATGTATCTTGCCTCGCTCATCTCTGCTTGAGGGTTTCAAGATGTCGTTCCGAGGGGAGTATGAACACGGCGACGACGAGCACATCACGGGCACGTGGGTGATGTGGGCTTCGGACTGGAAGCCGGAGAAAGAGCCTCAGGTTGTCTTTCGCCGCGTACCAGACTGGATGTTTGCCTATCGCTCAATCTATGCCGAGCTCCTGGCGACCTCATCTGCGTCCGGGCGATGGAAGGCTGCGATCCAAACTGTTCTGCGATACGTTCGCCGCCGCGGCATCTCCTGGGCGCATCTCAAAGCACGCAGGGACGACCGTAGAATGATACTGACATATTTCTACCGCCTCGCCAATAGCGTCCCACTATCCGAAGATGAGCTCGCTGCACTGCGCAATCGCATGGTCATCCTCTCACCTGAGGATGGCTGGTCTTATCTTCAGCGCCTGAAGTGGGCTCATCTTTGGACGCGAGTTCATGCGTGAGTGGTCATACGCCGTTCGAATGCGAGGCGCAAGATTTGCTGATTCGACGGGTTAGTTATACGTGCAACCATTGCGAGCAGGAGATCGTTGGTGGCCGTCTTTACTGCGTCGATTGTCAGATCCCAGACAATGTTCGCTCGAACTCTTTCGACCTGTGCGACAAACACGAGTGTATCACTGGCTCTATCGGGATGTGGGCAAACGGCGGAGTAGTTCAAGGTCCCCATGAGAGCTCACATAGACTTGTGCTCTTCCGCCACACAGTGACACGCATGTACTACGCCAACACGATCGACAGTGCTCAAGGCTGGGCGATCAACTTTGTGAAGCGGGTCATGCCTACTATTCAACGTCAGAACTCAGGAGAGCCTGCGGAGCCTGCCTCAACGACGTCGGCGGCGAGTTACACGTGCTCTGTATGCCGAGGACCGCTCTATGACCCGTTTTGGCTCTGCCTGTCGTTAAACTGCGATGGTACGTTTGTCCATGTTTCTTTCGAAAGCTCGCCACTGATATCAGCAATGCCATAGCTTCACGAGTGTTTACCTGCGATGCTTGTGTCCACGGCGCCCCTTGCACCAATCCTCGTCGTGATGTCCAGTACAAGGTTTCACATGATAGCGATATTCTCGCAGCGAGCGAAGTCACAGTCGACACGGTACATCCCGCCGATCACCATCTCCTTCGTTGCGCGTCCGACATGAAACTAGACGGTCCTCCGGAGCGCCCTGAATCTCCGGAAAGCGATAACATCGTCGTTTCGCAGCATCTAGACTCACTCCGAGAGCAGCACTCGCAACTGGCCAAGGAGCACAACGATCTCATGGGAAAGCACACCGAGCTCATGAGCAAGCATACCCAGCTCATGGATGCCTACGAGCGCTTATCCCATCATATACTCGGCTCCGATGCAAAGGCGCCAATCACCGAGTCAAAAGCGGGAGCCGAGCATAGCGCATCCGTTGAAGGTATGTCAACCCCGACGACGTTCCAAGAGCGACGACCTGATAAGTCCTACAGCCCCAGGTGGCGTCAATGGTGCAGACATTGGCAGCGACTCAGATCCCGCTGAGGCCGAACCTGCCTCTTCTAGTAGTGTTTGAGCATTCTTTCCTTAGCGCACGAAATCTTACTCCTATACTATACTCCTATGCTATACAGTCACGGATCATCATATGGTATCATACACGTTTGGGACGATGCTTCATCTCTATAACTATTTGCACGCTCAACATCGACTAGCTCTCCTAGACATGGTGGCACGCTTCGAGCCTTCGATACGTCCTCGCATCGCGCGAGAGGTCCTAGTCTCCATATATCGTGTCATTCCATTGAAAAAATCTTGCCATGTTGCTATGCTGGGCCTCCCGGCACCACAAGTGTGTCTATGGGTCCGTGTAGAGCGCGAAATCGTCGTTACCGGCAGCGGTTTTCGCAACTAGAGAGGACAAAAGGCTGGAAGCGATCTGTGCAGTCATTGAACGCGTGAGACCAGTGTGATATAGTCATCCGCGAGTGGTTGAGAGGAGTTGCTCAGCATGAATAGGCGACATGTGGTATCGTTTTCGGGGGAATTAAAGTGAGGGGTAGCGGCACGCGTCAACCTGAACATCAGGCGTGCTCCAACGTGCTCCCTACCATCACTATCCACTGGACAGATTCTTTGGCATGCACCCCTTCAGACACTCCGGAGTCGCAATGAGCTTTATCAACGGAAGCTGGTGTGCCGACTTGCTCTCGTAGGAGTTTTGTACGCAATACCATTCGCAGCAAGACGACTACATCCTGCCTCCCTCCACGAGCCCAGCAACGTCGAGGATCAATGCACACCACTCATTCAATCTTGGTACACTGTTCATGGTTGTTTGACGCGTCACACTGGCACCTGGATTCAGGAAAGGAGGCGTAGCATTGGGAGCAATTCGTATAGTGCGTTCACTTGATATATCAGTCGACTTGAGTCTCATAGTGTCGTCAAGGACAAGATTTTGTATCCACGGGGCCCATTTCTTCTTGACTAGCCGGTGACCGGTGACGTTCCACATACAGCATATTCTGCAGTTCTCCCGTCGGCCGCAGCCGCCACCTACGGCATCATTGGCTCCTCCACGAACATGTGGTCATCTCGATCCAACCCGCGGCCCCTGTACTAGCCACTATCGAAAGACAACGAACCTGCCTAGTCTATCTGCGACACATCATGCACTGGGTAGCCGAGACCGAGCTTCCCCAATTATAAGTCGAGCCGTCTGTCTGGGAACCCCATGACCTATTGCCTGAGTTCGACGCCGTCTTACCAGCCCCGAACTCGACCCATCGGATACCCCAGAAACAGCACACTCGTGTGTAGCGCGTTCACCTGTCTTGCGCACGACCGTATATCTGATATTGGCCCGCAGATAAACGACGCACTCCCATGAAATCCTCGTAGGATGATCAGAATCCTCCCCGCCGCATGTGTGGGCGATAGCCTCGCCGTGAGAGATGCGTCTATTTGGTCCATCGCCATCATCACTACATCATTACGGGGCGCCAGGACTTCTTCAGACTAGTACGAGGTACAGGGAGTGGCAAAGTTGCGTTATATCGGACACGCGATCCTGATACCATGAAGCCAGACCATATCTCTAGACCGGCCAGTTGCGAATGGTCCATACATAGTGCAGCCCCCCACGAACCTGTCCGTGCACTCATTTAATGCTATATACACCAAATTCATTACATACCTTGTCTCATAATGGCACCGCATGTCACCTGCCGTATTTGTCGTCCTATATACGGTATTCTACCGCGCACGTTGGCTCCAAGCAGCAGCTCCCTCTGTAAGTATCGACGTCGATCTCGCCTCAAGCCGTTCTATCGCCGGTGTTTTCCCGTAAGGTCATCAGGCGAAAGTTCTCGTACGTTGAACTCGGTATGAGCCGGCCCTTCGCCATCACAGCAGAGGAGTTATACTCACAGACGCTTCTCTACCGAGGAACATCGCTACGCCCGGACCAAGAGAACACTAGCTCGTGTAGGTCCTTGACGTTTGCATCTCGAATTCGAAGATGCTTGCGCGAGCAGCTACGCGATGGGCGCTACAACTACTGAATGGTGTTTTGTCCCGATGGATCTTTCCGTGGGCCGGGCGCTCTTCTCACGTCAAAGCACTGGCGCCGCTACACAACACCTATTCCCATCGCAGCCCGGGGCTGCAATGTACGTGGGACAATGCATCTTTTCCTTCCTACTAACTGTTTCCCCTTTGCTAAAAACCTGGGAATGCAAGGAGGGAAGCCGTTCATCCGCCAGATGTCAAACCCAGCTCGAGAGTTGTACAACCTCGACCATACTTGTATATTCCATCCTGCGCGTCACATTCGATGAATCGGAGATCAGTACGTAGATTGTCAGGAGTGACTGGGCGGACATTTCCGTTGCACTCCAACTCTCGAATCACGGCATCATGCCTGTCCCGACGTACTAGCGTGCGTCGCAGCAGCGGTAACCCTTTTGAATAGAAAATCCTTGCCAGGTACGGCCAGGATAGGCCAGAAGAAGGGTAATGCTGAGAACGCGGCTATGATGGGGACTGTGACCGTGGTGGCGAGTGACCCCTGTATAACAGCATGGACCACAGCCGACGCAATGGTGCAAAGGCAAGCGGCAGATAACGACGTGATCCCTCATAGGTAACTTTAGTAAAGACGGGTGCTCAATGATGATGTATGCTTCACTTACAGTGCTTCATGATGAAACTGAAACCCGCCCTGGTGCCAAACTTCTTCAGCGCCTGTGACTCCACTGTCGTTGTCAGGTCGACTTCATCGGGCCGAGCTCGTGTTGAGCGCGATGCAAGCTCCGCCAAGTCGTCTGTGAGCAATAACGAATCTATCGTTGCGCTGATGCTGCACAGGAAGGCAATATACGTCATAATCATGACAGCGGCCTTTGCGTTCGGGTTGGCAGAGAGCTTGCTATCTCCGTTGTAGAACCCGATTAGCTGAGCCTCTACACCCGCGATGATGCTTGACTTATAAGTGGCCTAATCAGTAATTGATTCACTAATGACCAGAAGACTGTAGAACTTACGACTACTTCTCCACTTGCCAGTGTTGTTGTGTAACCGTTTGTAATACTTTTGACTACTGGCGGGAGTTTATCTGACGATCCTATTGTTAAACAAGATGGATAGTTAGATAGCGGAGAATCTCACTAACATTGAAGATCCCCTGGAAGCATCGTGGGTTTGTCGTTCGGCTGACGACACGAAGACTTCGGTGCGTTCGCGACCCTTGTCGAAGATTCGGCGTCATCATTCATGATGGGTAACAGATTTGGCCCTGGAAGATGAGGGTGAGCAACCTCGTTCGTAGCTGGTTACAGCTTTAAATACTGATACGCGCGAGGTTGGGTCCAGCACTCGAAGTCCTCCTCGCCAAGCAGACCTCATGAACTTCCCGACAGTGCGCCACTTGGTCCGTTGATATCGGTTGGTCCGAATGTGGATTATCCCCAAAGAAGCCACTCGCTGAATAGAGTGTACAACTCTCCTCCGGGTTCCAACCCCCGAGCCTGGGTGGCGATCTGACATCCACACTTCAATGGTCTTCGTATGCGCCGCAAATGCTTGATCGTGTGAACCGTAGGATCTGTCTGAGTAGGGGAGAGAGCAGTCGTGCGACGTCAATCACCGCCGGTAAAGTCGCTCGTAGTTTTGTACCTGCTTGAGCTCGATTAGATTGGTTGTTACAGATCCGGGAGACTCCAGACAAATGAGCACGCAGAGGACCTGAATGCCTCGGCCCGATATTGAGCCATATATTCCAGTCAGAGTAAGCAATTGAAGGTTTCCAACCAGAAGACTACGTACCGTATCCATCGCAATGAAACAGGCATCATCTGTAGCCTTCGCACTCGAAGCTGCCAATGAGCGCGCGCGCACTTCGACCGCGGTGAGTTTTGATGGATGCAGATCCATTGCCCAAGCTCATGGCGCGACAGATCGGCGAATGAGAGATGAGCGGCGAAGCGCTCATTTATCAGTTAGGAGCACTCTTGCTTGCGCTGTAGGGAGACAGAAACATAGCTCGGGCGGGGCTGATTATTGGGGAGAACCTCACTACCCGTGGACTCTGAAGCATGGGCATAGTAGGGTCGGTGATCGCCTGTGACCGTGCCATCCCAGCGCTAATATGCGGTCTTCACCACTTTCGGTGGTCTGCCGTAGTGCGTTAAACTCATAGGTCGCGTATTGGGTAGGAACAACTCTAATACCGCGACCAAGGGCAGTGATACAGTCGAGATGCCAGACGGACCCGGACGTCATCCGTGTGAGCTGGAGCAGACACGAGGGGCACGGACGATCTGGAAGTGCAAGTGCCGGAAGAAAGCGGGACCCGAACCAGTTCTTTCTGCGGGGGAGCTTCGCCTAGTGACGCGACGTAGACCAATGTGGTTCGAGTCAGGTTCAGTCTCGGACCGACGGAATGACACGGGGCGCAGGGTGTAGGTAGGGTTAGGGTTTGCTGACGCAACGTGGCGGAGCGGCCGCGTGCGCTCGTGTTGCGAACGTCCACGACGGTGCTATGCATGTCTATATTGACGATGTGGTCCGAGGTGCTTGCTCTTCCGCTACCTTTGGTCTTCGCGTCGTCGGCATCGCATAAAGTCCTTCAAGTGATGAGTCAATGCCGCGTACCGACGTTGACGCAGCGAGTGAAGACAGGTCCCAAACACGAGGCTCAATGATTCGAGGCGTTATACACTTTGATGAGCGTCTGTAGACCCGTGGCACTGGGTGGCCTCGCGATTATGGCTTCCTGCAGGAGGAGGAGTGCTTGCCTGGCGGTAACTTCGTGTCACTGAGCTTAAGACGATCGGCGCCCTGCGTCATGAAGAGATGCATTGCTCGCCTCTTGTACCTTCCGGCTCGTCCTGGACCGTCTGTCAGCTACTCGTACACAGAGTCTCCAAAAATGATTTGCGAGGAGCTTGTGTGAGCAGTTTATCAAGAACCTTGAACCTATATGTGCTGAACTACTCGATTACGTTGCAGCTACAGTCTGGGACTTGACAAAGCAAGGGATTCTATGGAGGTGAGCCTCAATGCGGTCAAGGCGAGTCTGTACGTGCGGGTGTCCTCTCAGAAGCGCTCACATTACTGTAGACATGGTATGCAGAGGCCCACTCGTCTAGCGAGGCTGGGGTTCTTCATCCAGGAACTATTATGGCAAACTTGCGCAACAAGTTGCGACACGGGCAAATATCCAATCTCAGGAGCCGTGGGAACAGCGGGAAGGCGTCTGGGGCAGGGATAGGTAGGAGGCAGCCCGACAATTCGAGCCACGCAGGACCCGCGTCGCAGACGAAGTGAGCTGTTTTTGGTCATCATTCAGCATTCTCTGACTATCTCGCCCAAGCTCCGATATCCCGATGACTACGAGGATGCCCGCAACGCCCTCACGCCCGCCTCGATACGTATACGTCGCAAGTGCGATTTCTAGGGCCAGAACGGCGTGAATACGCACACTCAGTGTCATGGTTCGAGTGAATGTCAATAACAAAATGTTCTGCGGGAAGTGGGCTGACAGGCTTGCTTGCAGTCGGAAAAAATGCCTCTGCGGAACGAGCCCACGAAGTCAGGGTACGGGGTACCGTCGACGAATTGGCGGCTATGGATGACAGAGGCAGGCTCCTCAGCATTTCATACTCCCTATCCTACCTCCAGTCATCTTGGTGCACGCATTGTCCGTATTTATATGAGCCACTCACGCCACGTTTGTAACGAGTGTTCGAGGATTCTGTAATGCTTGCCGCCGATTTCGGTCTTCACAATCAGTAAACATGTGGCTGGTGTTCATGCGTGATTACACTCGCCGCTCGGCGCGCACTCTCGACCAATGAAGCAGATGTGAGCGCATCCGGGTCATCGGAGTTACGCGATTCGAGACATTATATTTGTGGGTACCCAGCCCAAGAGCAACTATGTCACTCACTGAGAGAGAGTTTGGGCGTACATGGCGAGCCGAGCGAGTAAGAGGGGGGGATGTCATCAACGGGTCCAAGCAGCCGTGTAGCGGTAGATGAAAGAAGAGTGGGAGAGGAATGTGAGTCGACGAGGCGAGAGAGTGTATGCATGCAAGAGGACGGAAGACGTGGTCCGGTTTCATTCGGTGATCTATGCAGAACAACGACGACGGCGACGACGGAAGGGGAAGATTCTACTGGTGCACCTGGTGATAAGCCAGATGTTTCGGCGACGCGAACAGCGAGAGCGCCTTCTCCGCTCCCTGCTTGTACTTCTTCATTTTCTTGATCTTCAGCTCCTCGGGTCCGGCCTCCTCATCGGTTAGCTCGCCCTCTTCGGCTGCTGGACTCAGCGTGCCGCTTCCTGGCGTGCGCGCGTTCGCGCCGTCCTCCTTGAGACTTGAGTCTGGCGAGCCGTCCCTGCGCGGCTCGCACCGGCACGACTGGCGGTACTCGGCGTCCCGCTCGCACTATGTGCCACGCCCCTCCTGCTCCCGACGGTACTTGAACCAGGTATGCTGAGGCTCGTGCTAGTCTTGTTCGACAGCTTCGGCGTCGCAGGCCGGCTAAGGCTGCCCAGCTCGGTCGCTTTCCGCGCCCACATCGTCTAAGCACTCCCTCCTCCGCGCCTCCGGTGCCTTCGGCTCTTCCTCTCCCGGCTTTGGCTGGGTGCGACAGTGCTCTCGGGATCGGCGTCCGTGCCGGTTCCAGTACCAGCCCCACCGTCCTCGTCTCCGAGCCCGTCATCAATGGCGGGTGTATTCTGAGGGCCCTTGGGAGGGATGTAGCGTTGGAAGTAAATGTGAGGCCAGTTGCTTCGAGTAGTATATTAGGACTTGTGTATGACGGAGGGGAGGCAAGAACACGTACATCATCGAGGAGTATGGATGGCGTTTGATGCTCGGCATAGGGTTAGGTTATACGTAGAAGCTTGCTTTATTGCGACGTGAGTGACCGCCCACCAAGAAAGCACAAATAGCTACGACTCACCCAGCGCATCAAACTATTCGGAGGGACTGACGAAGGTGCTGGTCGAGCTTGTGCGCGCCCATGGAAGACCCACACGTGTGATTCCCTCGCGTCCTACCGGTGCGACTGCTCCAGGTGAAGGTCGTGAAGAGCTCCTTCGGGCTGGGTGTGGATGCTCATTCTCCGGGGAAGTCTTGCGTAGTAGGTGTGCTCGCAGGGCGAGCCGCAGGTAGCGCGGGCGTTGTTACTAGGCATAATTGAGAGCGGGAGGCGGTAGCAAGCAAGCAAGGTTGATCATAGTGTCCGAGAGTTAGTGATAGTAATAGCTTGTAGGCGCTAAGCTATAGTGGTGGTGGTACCGGTTCAGAGCGTAGATAGCGAAAATATGCCACTGTGAACCCTGCGCGGGCGATGTGAGGCGGCCGGGTCATCTTGGCGCGGATCACTTGGCCTTCGGGTCCGCAACTTAGACCTAACGGTCATGAGTACTTGTCGCTCATCTCGAATCTCTACTTGACCAGTGGCACATTTTATGGCGCGAAAGACCAAATGAGTCCCGGGCTCATGTCAATCTCAAGGTCGCACAAGGGTCACCCAATCTTGAGGGACGCAGGTACGGACACGCGGATGGTGAGGATATGCACCTAAACCGATATACTGCACGCTCTTATTTCGTCTTCCTTCCCGTCGACTAGTCTGCTGCCTGCCCCTATCCAACGTCTAAAGAAGACTTGGCCAAGTTTATCTCCTCGAGGATCGATCTGGAGAAGCCCGTCGCTAGATTTGAACCCGGCGTTCTCATCAAGTACGGACGCGATCGCGAGGAAGAAGTGCGCGTGTTGAAGTTCATCTACGAGAAGCTCTCGTTTCGCACGCCGCGCGTCCTCTATCACCCTCCTTACCGCGGCATACCGTCTCTCTCCCCATTTGTCTACGAGGCATCCGGGGTCTGGTACTTCCTCATGGACGAACTTCCGGGTGTATCTCTTGACGGCGTCATTGACGACATGACTCTGGAGCAACTCGATCACGTCGCCGACCAGCTATCGTGTCTTTTGACCGAGTTGCGCGGCTTTACCAGCACCAGCATCGGCTCAGTAACGGGCGGCCCGTTCAGGAACGTATTCTTCCCTTGGCCGTATACCCCGGAGTCGTCGTGGTCAAGTGTGGAGGAGTACATATCGTACTACCAAGACCTACTATCCGAGTATTGCGCTCCGGACTACGTGGACGACCTTCTCGCGTGTCTTCCCAGAGACGCATGCGTCCATCTTGTTCACGGCGATCTTCTACCCCGCAATATTCTGGTCAGCGGATCGACCATCACGGGCATCCTCGATTGGGAATACGCGGGCTACTATCCCGACTTTTGGGAGTACGCTCGGATGCAGCATCGGGGGTGGAAGTCGCCAGGATGGGACTATGTCATGGGGCGCCTTGTTTCAGGACCGTACCAGGAGCAGTTGGTCAATACTGTTGACAAGATTGTGTCGTTGTTGAAAGTCAATTGTTCGATTGATTAGCGACACGTGAGTCAAGCCATCCCACTCCTGCGCCGCATTCAACTGAGATTAATGTGCAGGATTTCTGGTAGTGGCGGCTGGCGTACTATAACGTGATACGATGGGTGATAGACTCGGAGGCCGGTCCGATCCTGGATACGCGCGGTGATGGCGGCTGGCCGCCACGCAGACTTTGAACACGGACCATGACGAGCGGGCCACCTCGGCGTTCCGTTGCTCCCACTCCATTCGCATCAAAGATAGACTGAAGCTCGACTCCGGAAGCCAATCTCGCGATTCGAGTCGCAGCCCAGTGTACTCGTCAAGTCCGGATGCGACTACGAAGGAAAAGTGCGCGCGCGCTGAGACCATCAAGACGGCGCTTCCATACCCCATGCCGCGGTTGTCATTGGCCATACCGTGCGGCATCGCCACCCGTTGCGCTCATCTGCGATGTGTCCAACTCCTGGTACATACCTAGGGATGACTTTCCGGCGCATCTCTTTCAAGCGTCATCTACGACGCGACGTCACAATCGCTCTCGCTCAAAGTTCAACGCCCAACTACTGTGCCATGCCCCCTCGCGGAACTGCGCACTCTTATTAGCACACATCCTGGCTCGCTGGCCAATGGCCATCCATGTGAGGACATTTCCCCTGCTCTTATCTAGCTTTATTCTGACTTACCGGTATGATCATATCCTAGTATGCAATCGCGATGTACCACTCGACTATTGTGAACCTGCTATATCGGTTCGCCGGGGACGCAAGGGCCATTCATTATTTATTCCTCTTCATAAGATCGCGGTTATCGGGCTCTCCACCGTCAGGGAATCTGTCGGTCACTATCCTAACTTTCGGGGGGTATGCTCGAGGACGCCATTATAGGTGAAGCGAGCTAGGATGGGAGTCTCGATGCAGACTTCGCCCGAGTTGTATCGGGAGAAGCCGTCTAGAAGGACGAGCACAGCGTGTCACAAGGTCTAGTGTAATAAATGATGATGCCTATCAAAGTTCTACATCATCGGCAAGGGACCAACAGCTCGTAACGATACAATGCGCGCTTGTAAGTGGACGCTGGGCCTCGACGCCGTTCAGCGGCGTCCGTCTTTTGCCTTGCCCTTGCCCTTACCCTTGTTTCCGTAGGCTGTGAGAATGCAACATGAGCGCCGGTTGATTGAGAAGCCGATACGGGGTGCACTGACCGTCCATTCCGTCTTTACCGGCTCCCTGGTATTTGCTGGTCTCTGCTGTCATCTTGCCCACGTCGTTCTTCTGGCGCTCTGTGATCTTCAGCGTCTGCTCCGCGTTCTGGTCGCACCATCAGTGAATGTGCCGCCGACTGAAACGAGAACTTCGTCTACCTGAGCACGGTGCTGGCCCATCACGCCGTGCGCGCCTGCCACCCATGCATGAACGACGCGGCGAGGGTCCGCGGGACTCATACCAGACACTTTCGTGCTGTGTCCATCATGTCTTTCACGACGACGTCAGAACTGGAGCATCCAAAGGCGTGGAAGCTAGAGTAAGTATGACTTACGCGATAACATGGCGCTGTGCACTCTCGGTCTGCTGGTGCAGCTGTTGCGTGCCGAGCTCGGGGTTGTTCGCCACACGCTCATTGATAGCGTGGGCCGCGGCCACGGTGTTGTCCGTACGTTCGCCGCTCTGACCTTGAACGTGAGTAGGCCCCGTCTTGCCAACGTCTTGGACAATCTCCTTCCCGTCTTTGTAGGTGAACGAGATGTTAGCCATGGTGTGCTGCAGTCTATGTGTCAATGGTAGAATCGTTCGGGATGGCTGGGTGCTCACATGTAGTATCGGGTGTCGAGTGAGGGTATGTCTGCCTGAGACGAGAGGTGTATGCTGCTGCTCTTCAGTTCGATGCATTGGTAGCTTATATACCTCGCTCGTCCAGAAGTGAGATCACAGTACTCGTTCTTGAGGATAAGCTGACGCACTAGTCGGACACAAGGGAAAGTTGTCAAAACAATAGTAGTGCACAGGCTATGCACCGGCTCAGCGGCGCAGCTCCCACCGACTGTAGAGCAGGAACAAGGCGCGAAGCGGTAAGTTGCTTCTCGAGCGGTATGCACCCGATGCACTCATCGCCGGAAACACCGACAGACAGAACTCGCCGCATGGCGGTATGCAGAAGCAGCAACCATGGCCACCGCGTGAGAGTATCTCGCTATTCTCATTTCCTGGGTAACATGGATAGCTTGCGGTAAAGATGAAAGGGAACACATTCTCTTGTGTTCACCTCAGAGCGTCGCTATTGCCGGTGCGTGTCTGGGTGTCACCAAGCCAACACATGGGCCAGTTGTCCGGTTCCACCACACCGATCACGACCGGACTACCAGATCATGACCGACACATTGAGATGGTAACCGGCTCCTTGAATACGCTCCCATTTGCCATGCCGTTTGCCCAGAGCATGCCAATATGTATGCTTTGACTTCGATCGCTACTGCGTAGTCTATGGGAGATCATCACGTTTTGTGCGGAGGAAAATAGCGCTAACCGGGGAGTGCGGCTGTAAGTGATCCCAGGTCTACGAAAGGGACGGAATAACGTGATACGAAGGGGAACGACTGGTTCATCATACAAGTACTCAAAAAGATAGAATCATTGAGTATCATGTGCATTTAACGTGTGATGAATCCAGGCCCCGACTACAATCACTCAGAGCCCGTACACATAGTAAACTTCGGTTGTGTAGATGTGATTGTCGACGTCCTGGTGAAGTTTGAGCAGACACGGCGAGGGGAGGGAGAAGGGCGCGTAGACTACGTAGCGCATTAGGGTTAGGGTTAGCATAGAGGCGCGTGCGGTAGCGACGCGGGCATTGCGCGGGCATTTCATTACGAACAACAACAACGCAACTGCCTCAGGGCCTTCATAGCCTTACTCAACCTGATGCGTGTCTATTGGCCCACATTTGTATTGTCCGAGTACCGCGATCTAGACTCTCACGCGGTGGCCATGGTTGCTGCTTCTGCATACCGCCATGCGGCGAGTTCTGTCTGTCGGTGTTTCCGGCGATGAGTGCATCGGGTGCA
>UWZB01000400.1:0-13715 GCA_900536885.1 Peniophora sp. CBMAI 1063
CTCGACTACAATGCCCGAGTTTGTGCATGCCATTCTTATCACTGATTTCTCACGTTCGGCCACTCTTGTCATCGCGTCTGAGCATCGCGGGCGAGCTCATACACGAATTCATGGCCAATGTGTCATCTTTCCTGGATCTACTCGACATCATGGGATTGTACCTCGAGCCACGCCTTCGTCCATGGCATTCATCTTATCGGTCTCTGAAGATAACTTACAGCTCGACGGATTCAACGCTGTCATGGATACGCTCGCCGCCCCGTCTCAGCAAGCTGGAGTTCGGTGCGTACTGGGACGTGGAATGCTGCTGTCAATGACGAGTTTACCGCACGCGGACCTTGAACTGGTGAAAGTATGTGCTCACACCACACACCTGTATCCGCACGTTGCTGACGGCCCCGTAGACAACACCTACTGGTTTCCGCCATGCCCAACCGAGCTGCCTTCTGCTACCCTTGTTCCACGGATCGCACAGTCATCGGGCACGCGTCACGCTGCGCACAATCACGAAGTTGTGCATTGGGGCTCTGGGGAAGCGATGCGCCATCAGTACCGCTCGCGGGCTCGTGTCGACAGTGGCGATGCCTCTGTACGCGTACACAATGCTTTCGGCAAAACAACACGATGAATGTCGCGATGCCACTTGTGGAAGAGTATGTCGGTCCTCACCACTTGCGTTAGGTATTTTCGAGCCCATCTGCATGTGGTCATCCGCCACACTTCTGGAGCGCGTTCAAAGTCGAGTTAGACATTCGATCAAGACGCCGGAGCACATGAGTGCCACGAGCGAAGGTCGACAGGATGCCGGTAGGGCGACTGGGAATGCGAACAGGGAGAATAAGGGAGGTCACGAGAGGCTTCAAGTCTACCGCTTCGATGTGGTCCAGGTCAATTGCGTGACGTACTTGAGACTGCTTCGCATACATTGATTCGCGACGTCGCCGCGTCCCTCCAGGTTGTGTCGGCCCGTCCTGCCTTGCTCTTTCGCCAATGTGATATCAGCTTTGTACGACGTAGTCATGTGTATCACAAGATTATAGGGAAGGGATCGGTGAACGCAGATAATTAGAAGCTGCGAACGAAACCACAGGTATTCTCTCCCAGCGACGTGTGTTTAGCGAAGATACGCCCAGGTGCAACGTATTCCTATACCGTGCTCGAATCAGGTTTGTCGGCATTTGCCTGATAAAACGTGGAAGGCTGGGCCGGACGCACTATATGACTACTCAATGCGTCTGATTGTACCATGCAGCGCAAAGAACCTCAGATGGCTGCGTGCGCCCCTTCAATGATATCCAGGAATACTTCTTTTATCACCTGCGAAGACGAGAGGACGTCGCACTCGACGCCACAACGGATTACTTGTGTGGATCGAACTCAGAACTTCAAGTAAAGGTGTGTATCATTCTCGCTCTTCGCTTCGATCTCACCCTGCGTACGTCGCGTGGTCTCTGTTCGAGACGAAGTGCCCGCGTCGCCGCCGCGCGTCTACCCTCATCCTCACCCTGATACTCTATATGGTATTCTTCCCTCTCTCCCAAAGCTCGATGTTTCTCCGACCCTACTCCAACACTTCCGACAGTTGCTGTACGTAGCATGAGGTACATTGAGTCGAGCTAGAGCCCGGCACAGTATGCAAATTCACAAGACTATCCTTTTCCAGCTTCGTATTTATCTTGAAAGACGGGTGCAAAACTAAACACCAGCTCGTAAACTATGGGTTCGAAACGGGTATAGTCTGCACTACGATTGGGGCTGAGATCACGTGCAGCCCATGCATTCCCAGCCGACATGGGCAAACGGGGGCTCCGTTGTGCTCTCACTACTCACACAAACTCGAACGCCTGTCCCTACTCGTTGTCCGTCGCTACTTGTTTTCCTCAACATAATACCATGGAACATAACACCACTCTACTTGACACCTGGCGCAACCACATACTCGGCCCGAGACTGCAGGAAGTCTACAGTGGGAAATCAGCTGAGGAGCGTAAAGGGGTCTACGCATCGCGGATCAGGTCCATACTGGAGAGGTTGCTTGGCGTAGCATCACTTGAGATGGCGAAGAAGGGTTATGAGCTTCTTATACAAGAGGCGGTTAGTCCACGGCTCTCTTGTGACTTTGGACACGAACAGTAATGCTCGCCTAGAACTTTCCTCTCAAAAGCCCCCATCCAACAGTCGCCGCGATGATGACTCTGATCGTCTCAAAAGCGGGCGACCCTGCACTCTTAACTTCAAGGAGAAGGTTTACGCGCGCGGTGGATGCGGCTTTGGATTGTGAGGGCGCAAAAGACATTCGCATGTGGTATGGAGATGCTCGATGGTGGGACTACATTGGTGTGTACACTACTCCTCGCGAGATATCTGTCATTAAATGTTTGGCCTATACGTGCAGACCAGGAGCCTGAGAGTGAGCCAGAGGTCTTGGCCCCGGCGAATCCACCCGGTACAATGTTCTCGCGACCGAGCCAGCTTGCGTCAGGTGTGAAGATAGAGAGCCCTGCACTCGAATCCCTTCCGCCACCAGATGGTCGCCACTCCTCTGCGCACTTCCGTCAGTGGCAGGCAGATCGCACCCGCGGGAAGGACACCTCATTGCATAATTCACGCGCGTCGCCCGGAGTTGCACGCCTCATGACCAGCGCTGTCAATCATGACCTACCAGATGGCAATGCGTTCTTTGTCGGTCTCAAGTGCGAGAAAGACAATAGTAAAGTCCGAGCCATCGATGTCAGCGACGACGAAGAGTTGCAGCACCGACCAGAGCTTGTGCCGAAACAACAACCCTTCAAAGAGAAGCCGAAGATGAAGCCAAAGTCAGCAACGACGTTCCACGAGAGGTCTCGGAACCCCGCTACGTGGTACGTGCGCGGCGTGCGGTACACGCCCGACCGCCCGGCGGAGCAGGTCTTCGACCATCTTGAACCCGGCCAGCATCTGGATCTATTCAGTCTTTTCCAGTTACCAGAGATGCATGGGATGCGTCAGGCGGACTTGTCTGTATACGTCGTGAGTTCGAACCGACCCTGTGAGGGGATGCACGCACTGAATCGCCCTCCAGATCCCTTGTAAGCATTGTCATAAAGAGCAAATGAGATGTATATTTCGCCCGAACAGAACCTCCATCGGCGGAGCTTGCGCGTCGTGCTACCTGAAATCTACGAAGTGTACAGCTGCTGGTCAGAAGATCAAAATTGGAGACAATGTTCGTTTCCTGCATCCAAATGGATTTCGAGGCACGAAACCGCAGTTGAGGACTCCGGAGTTGCACGTCCGGGTGAATTTCCTGCAAAAGCTCCTCGACCGAGGCATTCTGAAGGAATGGCCGGACTTTATTGATGAAGATGGTACGTCCGGTGGGGTCCGTCGGTGTACATCTCGAGACGACGGATTTCGCGCTCATAGATACGCCTCTATAGGTCAGATCAACCACAAAGACTTTGCGAAAGACCCAGCGTTTGATGTCAGCGAAGCAACGTCGTTGTTTACGAAGGTGCCTCCTTACTACGCTTCGGAAGACGAGTACCTGGCGGTGTATCCTCGTTGTCATGAAGTCCAAGTCCCTGCTTTCGTCAAGCAAGAGAACAATGAGCCAGTCATGGGCCACGACGTAGAGCAGCCGGACTTGAATCAGGATGCGCCCCTTGCTCTATACGACCCCCATAGCGCGGTCTACAAGCCGTACGGGGAGAGTTTCCGCTTGCAAGGGGATGCCGATTCGATGCAGGGGGAGACCTCTCGAATGGATGTCGGGTTTCAAAGCCAGGACGCGGGGGGGTTGCAGAGCTTTGAGGATTTCTTGAACACCTCGCCATGGGAAATCGACGATATGCCTGCACGGGTTCTAGCGTCGCTATCGCAGGCGGCTGAGGCACATGCTCAGACTATCGGGATGCCATCGCAGGCCCTCGAGACGGCATCGCAGGCTCCCGAGCAGCCATCGCAGGTTCCCGAGCAGCCATGGCAGGCTCCCGAGCAGCCATGGCAGGCTCCCGGGCAACCATGGCAGGCTCCCGAGCAACCATGGCAGACCGTCGAGACTTCACTACAAGCTGTTGGGATGTCATCGCCGTCCGTTGAAAGGGCAACACAAGCCGTGGAGCCACCACCGCAAACCGTCGAAAGAGCATCGCAAACTGTAGAGGTGCCATTGCAGACCGTCGAAAGGGCGTTGCAGACCGTAGAGACGCCCTCGTTCACCGTCAACAAATCCTCGCAGACCGCCGAAACGCGCTCGCGCGCCATCGAGAAGGCATCACAAACCCTCGAGATGCGCTCGTTCACTGTCGACAAGTCATTGCAGACCCGTGAGACGCCATCGCTGGCCGACAAGATCCAAGCGCAGGCTATCGGAGCACCCGCCCAGACTAATGCAAAGCACGGGATAGCCTGCGAAACCGATACGTCATGGAAGGCTGGACCCCTATCGACCCCGACATCGCCGGAACCCTGTGCAAGATCGCCCGTCCAGTCAAGATCCAGTGAGCAACCCGATTCTTTTGTTTATATAAACCGACTAATATACCTGCGTAGTGTCTGCAGATGTGACGCACATCCGCGCCCAAGTGGACAGCTTCCTGAGCATCGTGACCGAGATGCATGAGCGAGTGCGCGTTATCCAGACCGCCCTCGGTGTACCGGATTCTCATCACGGCGCATCGTCATATCCTTCAGGGATTTTGCGGATGATGCCCGGCCCCGCCCTGGAGCTCACGAACATACCCCAGATTGTAGCCAATGGCGAGGACATTCAGACAGCAGAGGCAGCTCGGCCCGTTGCCGAATCCGGGACGTCCGAGTCGGTTAGCACGTTTCCCTCAGACGAGGAAACTCGACCGTGGAACGCATCTGCAGGTGACTGGCACGCCATTCCCGATGATACCTTGGCCTCTTCATCGATCGGCTGCAGCAGTACTGCTACGGTTCCCTTCGTGAACGCTTCCCCTGCGCCTTTCATACTCCCTGAAAACAACCACGAGCCCCAGCTTGAGGGTGTCTCTGTCATTGAGGGACCAGCAGGTTCTCCAGCATCTCAACCTGTGATGCAGGCAGACGTCGTGGACAAAGAAACCGAATGCGACGTCGACACAACGGCGTACGAAGTGGACCTGCCGACGCCTAGCTATCATCTTATGCGCGCAGACTACCACGGGTATCGGGCGGATCTCCCCACGGCTGTCAATTGCGCGCCCCATATCAACACAGGGATGGTAGAGAACAAGGGCCATCAAATCCAGTTCAGAACGAGCGATGAACTCGAATCCGCCTCGCATCTTCTGACACTCGCCGCTTCCAACGATGCGGCCACTCCCCGTGCTGCGCTGTTGCCGCCAAATAGTCTTCTCGCTTCAGACGCATCGGCTCGGTCAGGAAGGACTACAGGTTTTCTCACGCTCCAGGAAGAGATAGCACGAGCGTCTACAAGCAGTGAGACGACGCGTCGCGCGTCCCGGGTGACACCGACGACTCCATACATGCCCAGGATTGTTGAAGCGCGGGCGGAGAAATCGTCTCCCGCGGCCGCGGACGAAGTTGAGGACGAGGCTCTCTCAGATTGGACTGCAGGTCGAAGGGCAGACGAGCAGCTCGCAGGAGACATGGACGATGATCTGCACGGCGACCAATACCGCTCACAGCATGGGCGGAAGAAAGGACTTGTCAACGCAGAAGATGGACGGGTCGGGGGTGATGGAACGGTGGAGAACCATGGAACGAAAAGGAAGGCGAGGCACAAGGCGCGCACAAAGGTGAAGGCAACGGCAGCGGCAACGGCGAAGAAGAACGGAGGGATTGGGTCGTTAGACGAAACAGTGAAGGGGAGCGGGGATCACAGGCAGGAAGACATTGCTCCTCAGGTCGAGCAAGCGTCGAAACGGGAGAGCGCTCCTTCGACAATTGGCCCCACGCTACGTCTTACCAGAAGCAGGGCGTCGTCTATCGATTCTGCTGGACATCGCGAAGATCAATTCGTCGCAGCTCCTTCGCGTCACACCAGAAGCAGAGCATCGTCTGTGGAAACCGCCCAAGTCATCGAAGGGCAGGCAGTCATCCCGAGGAGCAGGATGTCTTCCGTCGCGGAGGCGGTACCGGTGCCAGTGACGAATGGTCAACAGGTGCAGGCTGCTGAACGCAAGCGCAAGCGTGCGAATGCGGCTATTGATGCTATGCCCAGCATGGATCACCCCGTCGGCCGGCCAGCGTCTGTGAAGCGACAACGTGTGGTCACTCGACATGAGTAGATGTATCTGATTCAATCTCTCGGACATTATGTGTTATGTACAAGTACCAGAATCTTCGTTCGTATACCCCGGCTAACACGGTCTCAGTTTGCTCCCTTACATACACCCTATTCTACCTGGCTAATCTTAATAGGCTCATCGAGCACTGTACTGCACGCCTGCTTCTTGATACCTTCTGTTTAACCCTCATATTACTTGTCGTTCGTCTACGGTACCGTTGTATCAGTGTCAGATAACGTCCGCTAATCATTCACCATGCCGCATCTACATCGCGTTCTATGCCACCTTTGTCTGGAAGTAGGCGCTCATCCTGTACATCTCTTTCCAAGAGCACCATCATACGGCCATTGAAACCATTGTGAGCATACTATTCAAGACTAAAGGGTCGAAATGAGTGGCGTTCTTGCCCGATATCGTGTCGATGTTTTGTACGGTCGCGAGGATGGCGAATGGAGCGAGAGTGCAGAAGTTCCGCTGATTCGGCTTCTCCAGTCATGCGCTTGCGATGTAACGCACCTCTTGCAACCCGCGACGCGACGCCTCCCCAACTCGGCGTAAGTCCAAACCGGCATCGCAGTCAGGCCACCGCCCCTGCCTACCCGAATAGCGCACTTACGATAATGCTGACTCAATATTGACTTGTCCCCTTCATGATATTGTACATATTGCGCGCCTAGTCAGTGTAAAAATATATACATATAACGATCTGGGTTCAGTAACACCGCATGACAGAACCTACAAACGAATCTATTGCGTTGCTAACCCACGTGACCGCGTCAAGGCCACCAGTTCTGCAGGACAAAGAAACAAAGAGGAGGCAGCGAAATCGACTTGATCGTGTACCACATACGTCCGGTGCCTGCTTGTAATTGATGTGAGTAAAAGTAAACATATTTTGAACTTGCAAAAAAATCCCTACTACCTGAATCATATGAGGACATGGGGAATCGAACCCCTCCACTCCTCTCGCAAGCAGGAATGGCGATGACCACTACACCAGTTACCCATTGCCATGAGAAGACATATGCCTTACAGGTGTGGGACACGTATCCACCGCGCCGAAGGCGAACATGCTGTCGATGGTCAGCGCGTCGGATGTCCAATATTCCGGCTCTTGCACCTAGCTGTTCAGACCAGAACCCACTCCTTGTTCTTCTCAACCACCCATCACCACTGCGCCATCGAGGCGTTCATTGCGCACAACGAACTCGACTCGATTGCCGTCTACGACCTCAGACCATCGACTTGTACCCACTCAAGATCCGAAGCGCTGAACGGCGACGGCAACGCGGTCGGGATCGTGCACCCTCAGCTAGGCAAGGCAGTCTTCATTTAGCTACAACAAGCAATGATGAACATACAGGTTGAGGTCTAAAGGTCGCTTCGCAGCATTAAATGTCCGTCTGCGATATTTACGGCGAGTAGCTCTTCAAGCTCGCCGGAGAGTCAGATGTTCGCAATCTCCTGGGTGACGTACGCGGCGCAGACGGTCACTCACGGCATTCGTCGCGTGCCCAACGATATCCTCCTGAACCCGAGCGCCCTCCCGCCCTCTCCGGACGGCATCCTGGTCATAAGGCAAACGCAAGACGCGCAACGCGAAGCCATTCATGCCTCAGATCCCCCCTTTGGATATCAGATGCGGATCAACACCCGCAAAGACATTCTGTCCACGGCGCCGAACACCTTTGCTGCCAACAAACTCGTCTACGCAGGGAATGTCCCCTCTCCGCTCCTGCCTCGGCATCACTGACACGATGTTTTCGACTCGAGATCTGCCTCAGGGGACTCACTCACATTGACAGCCCCGAGGCCATCATTGTCCCTTGCACATCGCTTGTGCCAACCGTCAGAACGTGCGGGTCGATTGGAATGATCTTCTGAATGCGGGACTGGCAGTACGTGGCGCTCTAGTCATGTTGGCCGCGAGCGCTATCACTGACTACGTTGTAGACATCCAGGTTTGGCTCGTCATAACCCCCGCCCCGTCGGCTCGCAGCCGCTGCCATGGTCACGTATGTTACCACCATTCCCGCCCCTTATCCACTACCATACCCGTCGAGCTTCGCCCCGCTGCGCCACTTGGACTATACATATCTTGCATCTAGTGCCCGCCATCGCTTCCGTTCCCACATCTTCTTGCTGAATTTTCAGTTTACCCCAACATTCCGTCCCATATATCTCCTTTTCCACTCGCTTTTAGTATAGCGAAATCGCACGATCGTACTGTCTGTTCATGATCTCATTTGATCAGTTAAAATATCTTCACAGGAAGCTTGTATATGGGAGCAAGTAAGTAATGATTGCGAGGTGCTTCAGCCGGCGCCTCACCCACTGACTGGTGATAGGCAGGCGTGGTTTCGGCCTTCTGTCAGCAAAGGCGGTAGTCTTGAGCATGAGTGCAACGAGCGGCGAGTCGTGCTGTCCTGCGCAGCTGTACATCGCCTCGGGCTCGCCTCGCCAATCATTTCCGTGCCCATCTTGCCCTGTCTAAAGCGCGGTATCAGGCTTCTCTGTCGCGTTCGAACGGTACGATTCTCTTGATATGTTTAATCAACAAGAATGCTGAAGATACGGTGAGTATATTCCGTACTGGAATCCAACAGAATGCGTGACTAGGACCAACTGATCTCTGACCTCAAAGGACTCGATTCGGTTACGACATAGAAGAGTCTGAGGACACCAACAGATCACCAGTACCCTATCAAGAGTGGCCAGTGAGCAACAGGATGCCCTCACTAGACCGATGATCATGACACTGCAGTGGATTGGCCATTTGCGGTAGTGTCAGCCAATACCCTCTCGCTCCTGCAAACGTCTTGGTGACCGTATATACACGTTGGACAAGCTTCGCTGTCTTACTCCTGCAATGGTCGCTGTAGTTCATCAGCCTTGGCTCTGATTAGCTCTTTCATCTTGGCTCATACACTCGGCTTGAATTCACTTTCCACGCGCACGTCACTGACAAGGCTCCTCGAGATTTCTAGATCAACTAGCTCAAACGGCCTCCTAAGGCGCGGAGAACATTATGCGCATGGGATACGGAAACTGTGTGTACATGCTTCAAAACAAGGATGGGAGCTTCTTCATCTCTCGTTTCACATGCGGATCCTCGATACGAGCATCAATCAATTGGAAGGCCGGACAGAAAAACTTGTGCTCGCGCCTCCAATCCCTATACGATTCACTCAGTGCTGGATCGTGGAGCATGATATAAGCGCTCACGCAAGTTGACAAAGTTCTCCGCAATATGTGATCCTCTTGCAAGCCGAGCAATGCCGCCGAGTCGCCGCCGAAGTGAGGAATTTCCCACATCTGAAGCAGAAATGCAGATCTCCTGGCCAGATATCCGAGGCAGGACGAAGGGCGTAGAGTTGAGATGGAGATAATGCTTCAACATACGCACGCGTAAGGACATGGCCGGCCAAGAGTCTACCGAGATAGTCCGACTGCGCCCGCACGCCGTCGAAAGGCGTAGTTGTGAGCTCCGCGATCGATAGCGCAGCTATAGGCCGCGGAATGGTTAGAGTAATATTGTCTAGCTCGTCATAGAGCAAGGACAGAGGACAGTCGGAGAATGGGCGAAGACGAAGCGCTTTGAAGAAGACCATCGGCGGTTGCTTGCTGGTCCTGCACATATGTGAGTCTGTGAGATAGCGAGCAAGCCGATGACTGACTTCTGATGTGCCCACAGACAAAACATCTGTTGGACAGCGAGCTCGGTGACTTGGTCTCTGGCGGCGCGGAATACGGGGCTGGTGCGGTGGAGGACGAGTTGTTTCATGACATGATCCACAGGCCGCATATACTTCGCGATATCATCCGCTCTTTCCACATCCTGAAGCAACTTGCCACAGACGCCGATAATGTTGATTTTACGGCTGAGATACATCCGAGACATGAGAGATATAACAGGAAGATGGACTGTCCAGAGCTGCCGGTAGTTTAACTGGGCTATTCTCGAATAGCAAGGATGAGTGTGCGTACCGCCCGTTGATTCTGCACCAACTCCGCCATCACCCACAAGGCGGCATCAAGTTGAATATGCATGATGGTGCGGTGGGGGAAGTCGACTCGTTGGACTCGCGGCACCGAGAAGCCAGAAGATTGCTTCGCGCCAACTGCGCGCAGGATGCCCAGAAGGGGTTCGTGGCCATTGTTCGTTTCGCGCTCAATGACGGTCAAGAGGGAGATGGCAGTGTGTAAGTGACGGTTGTTAATGAGATCCATGGTAGAACAAGCACGTTCGTCGCGCTCTCGTGGGGTCAGCCACGTATATATGGAGAGATCACGGCAATCCTGTTAGCCGAACGTCAGCAATACGGGCGATCAGCATTCCGACAAAGTTCGCTCACATCCGACTCCGTCTCCGAGTCGTTCCACCCTCGTTCGGCGACACGGGGATTTGTACCTTTCCTATGAGCACCTCACAGCTTCGGAACCACGCAACGTCGATCCTGTGTATCGACCCAATACCTATGTAGCCCCGCGATGTCATCTAGCGAGTACTATCATGAGTTCAAGCACATCCTGATCCTGCAAGAGTTCTTGATGACTTGCCGTATACAAGATCCCGACCAGAGTCCCCATCGTCGGCGTTGAATCACAAAGACTGGAAACGACACAGCACTGCGCGTTGTCCTGATGCTCAAATCCTTCGTGGCAGACGTTGGTATCAAGGAAGTGGATGAGTAAAACTCAAAACGCGCATCGTGTCGCCGAACCTCGGAAGTGGTAGCCGTCTGGGTGGTAGTGGTAGTCCTGTGCAAGAGCCGAGCTGGAACGAGGTCGCACGTGGCGTCGGCCCTCTGGTTCCACCAACGAAATAGAAGACGCCATCTTGCCTTCTCTTTGCCATCCCCTTCTCTCGCCAGCGTATGCCTTTGATTCCAATGTACATCGAGACTCAATGCTGTATGGGAGGGTCCACAACGAGGCCAGTCGAAGATCGGTCACATCAAATTTCGGCGCTGATGCCCGCAAAGCGACTCCCGACGGCGAAGTGCAGAGGTAGACCTCGCAGTCCATACTCATCGACAGCTTTCATATCTCGTATTTACGTGTGGATAAAGAGCGCAGCGATGCATACATGAGAAGATGATTCTGGCGGTAAAGCTGAGGTTGGACACAGTAGAGCAGCTGCCTCGGCGATGGAAGCACCGGTCGTCGATCACACTTTGATTGAGTGCAGGGCAATGTTGGCCGCGCCCGAATTGTGGTAAGTGCTAATCGTACGGTAGGGGTACCGGAGCTGGTCGACCGAAGACGGCACAAAAGACCTGCCGGGAGTACGTCGGGTGCAGGGCGGTGTTGGATAATGCAAAATCAGCAGGCCTGTTTCGTACACGGAGGGATGCATGTTTTTACCATGTCGCGCACAATGGCACGGCCAGTTCCTCGTCAGATAACGGCCACTAAAGGCCATACGCCGTTTCCCCATGAGACAAATCACATCCAGTCCATCGTCGTCGTTCCTTCGGGTCATATCATCTCACCAGGAATGGATGGAGATAACCGACGATGGTGGTTCAGGTGCAGCCTACTACTGAGCGGTTCGCACTACCTATACACTTTTCAGGCAGGAAACTATGCCATTCACAAACTCTCAACGCCTTTGACCTCACTACCGTGAAGTCCTCCCATAGCGACTCTTGGGCAGGAGAAACGTAAAGGAGGCGCGTCGTGCTTCCCCATAGACATCAGATGGCGACTCCGAGCTTTGGCGTGCTTCAAGACTAGGGTAGTAATAAGGCAGTGACTGGCAACTGCGTACATGGACGACGCTATACGATGCTTAGGGTCTCTAAACAATTGAGAGATGAGCCCAGTGTTTGACGAGGTCATCAAGTACGCACGGAACCTGGTGGCATGACTGGTTGCGTCGACCTCCCTTTGCAGCGTGAATGACTATTACGAAGGTCTGCCAGCGTTGCAGCCGCCTCTAGGTCTTCGTTTGAACGGTGAGAAACCGTTGCTGCGTTGTTGTTGTGCGTACGCTTGCTTGACTTGCGACGGTATGCACCCTCAAGCGCCTTCCGCTTTAACGCGCCTGAACCTGAGTGGCCCATAGAGGGAGTATGCTCTTTATCGACGTGCATATGCGTGACAACAGGCGACCCATAAGTGCCGGCGTGATATCTTTGTCCGTTGACGAACGTTGAGGGCGTCGGCGCCGGTTGAGATTTGACGGGATAGGTATGCCGAGACAAAGTTGGCGAAGATGGAGGAGCGAACATGGAAGCATACAGACTTTGGGCGGCGTTAGCGCCTCTTGATTCGCCCCTCACTATGTGGCACGACTGAGGCGATGATGTACTTGAAGCGTTCCACGTCGGCGCGCGAGGACTGGCTCGTTCGTGGGCCACACGGTCGGTACAGACTTTCGTAGCACTTGCAGCAAGGGTCGCAGGCGTGGATATCCTCGAATCCTGGGACCGGACTTGTTCTGAGATAACTCGGCGCTCAAGTTCTTCGAATGTGAGATGGGCGACATTATGTTGGACCTTATATGCCGCATATTGGAGCTTGGCACGTAGGTTCCTAGCCATCTATAAACAAGTTTCAGTCACCGTCGGGAAGGAAGTAGAAGACGATGCGCGAAATGCGAATTGAGGGATATACTGACCTGTTGCAATGCAAACCGTTCCCGTAATCTCGTCTTCAACTCTTCACGATGCCGACGTTCCTCTGGTGTGAGATAATCTGTCCCTATTGAAGTTGCATGCATATGGTCATTAGACCTCTCATGTCCAACGCCTGGTATACCGCAGGAGAGTAGGAGCTCACTGGAAGATGGCGCCGGAACAGACATAGCGGCGAGGTACGGGATACCCTTAGCTCTCGAGAACCTTGGGTAGGGAAGGCGCCTCGGTTGAACTGACCTGGTGCTAACAGAGTCAAGAGAGCGTTGATGTGGGGCGGGGCCCAATCCCGGTGGCAAGTGTCCCACTCAAGAGGGTTCACGCGAGGCTCTGACCGGTGAGCAATCTCCGGAGTCGCTGTCTGACACCCCCCCTCCCGCCGCCCAGCAGGTTTTGATGCATCATGATAACATGTCCGCGAGACATAGCTAAGAACTATCGTCGCAAGCGAGCGAGAAGCAGAATTTCTCCTGCCAAGGACGACTATGCGGAGGGCAGATTCAGACTTCACAAACCCTTCCAAATAATACGTTCGGGCGGTAACAGTCAGGAGCAATACAACAGCATCCTGAAGGCTGCACGAAGTGCCCACATACAACTTAGCTAAGATATTACCCCTCCCGCTCCTGCTCAACAGAGTTCACGCCACCGACTATGCCATATCCAAAATCGCAATTTACATCTTCACGAGTCCAAAGGGGACGAAGATGGCGGTGGTGTGTTGAGCCGAACCCGAAGCGCCGCTCTCGCTGAAGCTCGTGTGCAAGATGGCGGTGATTGCCGGAGACGCGTCTTGCGCTCTCGGATCTCGTTGACCTGAACGACCTGAACGACC
>UWZB01000401.1:0-19366 GCA_900536885.1 Peniophora sp. CBMAI 1063
CCTAACCCTAACCTAACCCTAACCTAACCTAACCCTAACCCTAACCTAACCCTAACCCTAACCCTAAGGCAGCGTGTCAATACTTCACACCCAATCTCTGTTAGAACTCAGACCGTCACAGTGGAATCATGGAATTTGTAGTAGTCAAATACGCTCTTAACTTGTCATATTCGACAAAATATGACGCTGACGTTGCGCGACCATAGCTCGCTCTGCCAACAAGTGTCGATGTACAGTCATGCGCAGGCGCACTCCCGCTGCTGCAGCCCTCGCCCATACTCCTTCTACCACATCTCAACGCACAACACTACAACAGGCCTTCCCACCTCCTTCATATTCTCTGTTCGCGCTTGCCCTAACCTGTCTACTTCGGCGGGCGCCCGTCGCGCGGAGTTTAAGCGCCTTGTCTCCTCCAGTGCCAAACATATCGGTGAGGGGTACCTTATCGAGGCTAAGAAACAGAGCAAGCGGCGATCGGCTTGTACGGAGGATCTGGCTCAACCCCAACCCTCGCGCTGCTGCCAAACATTCTACTGGCGTATCAGCGGCAAGGCCACAGACTCAGATTTCACCCCATTCATTATGTGCTGTTGTCTCGCCAACACCACTTACTGCTTTGGATGCGCTGAGAGAAGCCTTGTATCAAGCCCAAGAACTCATCGGAGCCCTCTTGTCAAGCAGTCCCGCCTGAAGTCGCTGGAGTTTGAGCTGAACGGTCGCCGCAACATCCTCCGTTTTCTGACTTAAAGTCAGTACACATTAGGCGTTTATGGGCAATGTGGAGAGTACCTGACGCCAAAGCTCAACGAGGTCTTCGTTAAGTTGCACCACTTATTGGACGTCGAAGAATGACCATTAGCAAAGGTCGGCTCAAACGTAGCTATTCCCTCAGTCCAGTTCATTCTATTTTGGCTTTCCAGTCCGAGGCCCTTTGATCAGGAAGAAGCCACGTCGCCCATAGCCTACTCCGTGTACAATAGGATTGCCTGGGTCTCCCGGTCCACAATGCCCGCAAAACGTTCATGTAACAAGTTTTATACAGTGCAAGAGATTGATATCGATGGATTTCGCCATTGCTCGGCTCCAGTCAATAGGACGTAAACCTCCTTTTCAGCAGCCATGTTGTCTTTTTGGCAGTCTCGACAACCTGCTAATGACTCACTTTAGCAACATCTTCACCGGCGAGGCGCGAGCTACTGTCCGCGCGAGAGCTCAAAATGTTAGCTTGAAGGTGTTGCGGTGCGAACGTCTGGAGGGAATACTGTACTTTTTCGATCGTAAGTTCGCGTGAAAAATGCGTGACGCGTGACGTACTCCTAAGTTTGCCAGTGATACAGCTGTCTCGGGTGAGTTTGTCCAAACGACGCGCCGCGCCGAAAAATAATTCCAATGCACGAAAAACGGCCTAGGGCGGCGTAGCCTCGTAGCAGCTCATTCTAATTGTACAGCACCATCAAAAGATGCTCGTAACAATACAAGTACTTTATTCATTTCGTATGAGCCCATGCATGAAGTAAATACGGGGTCTATCGTGAGATGTCGCTGCCAGCATTGAACTTAAGGTGGACCATTGCATTGACGCTATCCTGCGGTCTACTTCGTGATAGATAGATAGAACGGTAGGAAAGAAGCCTGGAAATAGCTTTGGCGATATTGGGAGGGAAAGAAGGGTGCGGGAATGGATGAGAAAGGCGCTCGTGAGCTGGGGCAGATCGTCGGGGAGAATGGCGAGCCACTACGCGTGCAGCCGGTAGGAAAAGCGCACTGCACACGCTTATTTAAGCGCGTAGCTGTCGACAATATGATATTCTGAGGGCTTCGGGTCAGCACTCGCATGACGAATGAGGTATAAACGACAACTGGTCGGTGTCGAGAGGGGTCGGCCCGGGATCGCAGAGTACACAGCGACTACGTACCCATACTTTCTAGTCCAACCATCCCACAATTCCTACGCGATACACCTCCCTCAGACCACCCGCCGCGTCGACTGACAAGCTTCCCCAACGACCCCTCCAGACCGCCATGCGAAAGGGACCGCAAGCTGCCCGCAGAAACCCCGAAGCTGGTGTGCATTTTCAGCCGGGAGTGTTCTTAGATAGCTATGTACGCCTCGGGAGAGTATCCGCTATGCCGGTTAGAGGTATCAGTGGTGGGTGGAAGCCAAGGAACGCGCTCGTCAGGAGGCGCGACGTCAACCATGGGTCAGGCGGCGTGCGTGACTCAAAATCGTCGTTTCTTCTTCTCAGTAGTCGTGCTTGAGCATCTGAACTAGTTTCGCACTACTCTACGTCCACTCGCAAGGTGTCTCAGTGAGTAGAGGCCGGGACCAGCGGTCGCGGCTTTTCCGCGCGTTGGAATTATTTTTCGGCGCGGCGCGTCGTTTGGACAAACTCACCCGAGACAGCTGTAACCTAATCTAGGGCCTCTGGCCCATATTCTGCAGCATCGACAGAGGAATAACCCGCGGATGTTGGAATAGGAAGTCAAGCCTGTCAAAGAACATTGAACATGTTCTTCGCAACTCCCGCCTCGATTGGCACGGTGGCTGTGAACAATGTGCGCAGACTGGTATGTTCGACATCGCGGCGACATGCGTGTGGAGCAAACGGTCGTGAACCTGCAGTGGTCAAGCAGTAGGGCATCTTACACAGGGGATTGAAAAGCACTGATAAGCCCTAAATATATGAAATAGTCATGCACTTGAGATATGAGAATGTCGAGCTATGTAGAACACTTCTCAGAGGCGTTTCACGTGTTCACTGAGGGGTGATCGGTGCTACGAGCAAGTCAGAGGGACTCTGGTGTATCTGTATCATGGGCACTAGACAAACAGATAAAAAGGCTGAGGTTTAAGCGGTATGACATCGGTATGAGACACACCCAAGTGCATGGAGAGTGGTGGGACAATGCAGACCGGCATATAGAATGACGAGGGTAAAGAGCAACTATTCTACGCGGTGAGAATGCAGTAGCAGTCGTCAGATACAGGGGGGAATATTTGGGAGGTATCAGAGTGCGAGCCCGGATCGCCAGGAACTGTAGAACCCAACGACAAAGAAGTCTGACTAAAAATGGAATACCCGACTAATGAAACGGTAAAAAATTGAACTGACGAGGTCAAAAATTATGTGATGCTAAGGTGTAGGTGTATGAATATTTTGAAGTGTGCACGAGTAACACCAGGTGGGCAGTGAACATGAGGCACGTAGTGTGGCACTCTCTTGAGAACGAATGGCTTACTTGGCTTGCGGAGTTCAGCTCGCGCCGTTACTCTACTGCTACTCTACCGAGCGTGCGACGACCGTGTCTGGCATTAACGACCAGCTCGCGACTTTCCGGTGACCGTCTTCCAAGCGTTTTCGCTTTGAACACCCTCCGCGCACACTCTTACGCCCCGCTAACCTGCTGCTTACCTTCCGCAACACGACCGGCTGCAAGTACACCTCCGAAAGTAACCGTCTCATAGCGAAACTCGCCTCGGGGGACAGTTCTTCCGCCCCCAACTGAAGCTGGTACCTTCAAACCAAACTCCCTTGTGACTTGACTCGCGAGCTAAGCTTCGTACACACTCCTTACACCCCCTCGCGACACAAGTCACAGTCAAAACATCCCACTTCACACTTGATTGCATACTCAAACACTTTCCTGTCTATCCCGGCTACCGTATCTTCGTCTCCAACACACTTCACATCCTTCACATGGCTATCTGAACTCATACTCACACTCGATACCCACTCTCGGCCTGGCAACACTTCACTTTACACTTTTCGTTTACTTCAGCTACCTGAAATTGCACTCAAGCTCAGCCGTACACCAAGCGCTNTGGCAACACTTCACTTTACACTTTTCGTTTACTTCAGCTACCTGAAATTGCACTATCTCATCCGCAGCACCCTGGGAACCGTCTTTCCACGTGGCTTATATAATTCACTATAATTCATGTATATTTACATATTTACAGTTAGTACAACTACGCGCAATTCGCACAACGCAGCCAGGTCGTGCATGAGACCCTTCCATACCGTCTACATCCCGCCCGGGCGGACCATCCGTGCCCTCGCGCCCCTGCCAAAGTCGGGAGTCCCTCTTCGTGTATGGGCTACGTCGTCCGACGGACACCTTCGTCGGATGTAGCTCTCGTCGCTCGCCGTGAAATCGGTCAGCGGCCGCTGCCGCCTTGGGCACGGAGCGTGCTCGGGGCCGCCTCGACTTGGTTCGGGTGGCGCATATTGAGTTATAGCGTGGGAGTGGTGTTCGCGCTATACGTGCTGATGAGTGGGTCATACTTTTGGTAGCGTGCTAATCGCGGATGCATGGCGTACCCTTGTTTGTGTCCGCGTTCTCATCTTTGTTGCGGTCTCTAGAACGGGTAGTGTCGTCACAAGGATCGCCCCATGAACGTGTGCATCGCGGGCGGGAGCACCAATTTGTCCGTACGAGACGTATTGGACCACAACGCTTGGGTCGCCAGCGTTGAAGACGCGGTTGCGGTGGGGCCATGAGGCGGCAGTGTGCTTGCCCGTCGGGTGGTGAACGCCACGACGGTCTTGCAACGAGTGCGGCAGTTCGCAGGGCTACCGTTGACAGGCTACGGCGGCGTACTCATCGCGACGGTGTGCGGACGCGATTTATCGGTGTTCGTAGTACGGGCGTACGCTGAGCTGGTGGCCGGTTTTGCCAGCTTGTCATATCCGGTGTGAACGTTCAAGATGCGTAGTACGCCGGTATGGGTGCGGGCGCGGGCGTGGGGAGGAGGTCTGCGCGAGAAGCTTGATTTTGTCGCGGAGAGCGATGACGAGTTCGTTTCTTCACGAATGGGTCTTCGGAGTCGCGGTGACGGGCAAACCGTGCCATGGTCGACAAGCTTGCCGTCGTGGGTGTTGCCGTAGCGTAGAGACGCGAGGAAATGGTGGCGCGAAAGTTCCGTGCAGTATACGACGTTCTTCGTCGCTGAGCTATTGCACCTCGTAGAGCCTACGGCCGAAGCAAACGTTAAGTGATGTTCTCGAAATACGCGCGTAACGCGAACGTACCTTGTCCTCGTACGTGACAAGCACGTCTTGTTCGAGCTCGAAAGAGCATCCAAGGCCTTCACAGACGCTGTTCTCCAGCGCAAGCATCGTTCTCCAGATGCACAAGGCCAGCAAAAATTAGATGGCGAGCCGGAGGCGGCTGGTACGGCCTTGGGCGCGACTCGGCGCGACCTTGCGTCAGTCGATGCAGAGCGCTAAAACTCGCTGCGACCACGGGTCAGCTAGGCTACAGACGTAGAATGTTCGCCTGAGCACAATTGAGAAACAGGTGCCTGGTCGTCAGAAAATAGGCGACACGCCCGACAAGCTCGGGTAGGCAGCAGTCGACGTGGTGCACAAGTCCATACGAGACCGTTGGCGAGCAATAGACACAGCGCTGAACAACGGGAACGAGTTTCGTGGCGAACAGAAGTCGCCTTGTCTTGCGGAATCCGAGAGCTAGCGGTATTTGCGGTGAGCCGGGTGTGTGTGGAGAGTCGACGTGACGGGAAGAAACAAGGCGCGCACCGAGGCTCACACGCGCGCCGCGGCCGCCACGACTGCCTTCGCTCGGCTCTCTACTGTTCTACTGTGCACTGTTCTTTTGCTCACTGTAATGATTCCATGCACGCGTACTGTACGGCGGATGAAGTAGGAAGAACTCCAGGACAGACGAAATTTGGATATGTATCATTCATGCTGTACGAACGTCGTTGACTCCGCGACGGGCGCAAGGTCGAGCACTCTACATAGTATTCACTATACATTTTGCTTCAAGCATGTCGCGGAAATATCATTGGTACACAAGCAGGATGTAACAGCGCGGGTGCCAGCGATCGTACTGAACGCGCGTGCATAAGCCCACGAACGGCGTAGCGCGCTATTCACCCCGAGCCTTCGCAATACCTCTGCAGGTTGACCAATATCAACTGAGCGGGCGTCGTGAGCGGTACGCGGGTGTATTGCGAGCGGCCGATGTTGCGAGACGCGTGCTCGCGTCGAGAGCCCCGTCTCGGTCTTCGTCGGCGGTGGGCGATACGGCATTTGTTCCCGTAGTTGGGCTACTGAGCGCGAGGCGAAGGTGCATTGTTTACGTGGGCGTAGCGAGACTGGAGAGCGCACGACGATGCGGTGATGTAAAGCTGCAATGGGGTGCGACGCAAGCCTGCGGCAGACCGAAATGTGACGAATACCTGTACGCGGAAATACAGTCAGCGACCTGGGGATGTTAGTATGTCTTGCCTTCCAGCGTCGAAAGTCGAAAGCTCTCTCAGAGCACCTGTGCGGCAATGCAGGCATCCGACTTCTTGTCGCTCGTAGACGGGTTGAGTGAAGCGAAGGACGATGGTCGCCGTCGACATCCTTGAGGCTACGAGCCGTTCACGCGGCGCTGGCGATGTACGCCAACAACACTCGCCAGGGCGGACCTCATGCCCCAGACACTCAATGACAGGACGGACATGAACAGAGCAGCTTCAACATCAACCACGTATACGAGCTTCCAAAACGAGAGCACGCTTGTAGCCGTGAACGAAGAGGCGGGCAGCACATCATTCATTCGCAACGACTCTTCTACATGTATAACCCAACGTGTACGCGCCATGCGACCAGAACGCGAATCGCTTAGTGCGGGTGGTTCTTGTGGTGCTCTAGTTACACGTCAATACCGCATACGAAACATAATGACAGGCGAACTCACTGAGGTGCACTGCAATACGAAAAACATAGTAAAGAAAGAAAATAGCAATGTCAGTGAGCATTCGAGCGCCAACAGCATAGTGTACGCACTCTGGTAGTCAAGGGTGTAGCCGATGAGGAAGATGCCGATGATGCCGTATACGAGGGGCTTTCCGCTCGCATTCTTGCCGTCGAAGAACTTAGCCTTGAGGCTGGCAGCAGGGGGCGGGGGCGCCGGGCCCTTTGGAAGCTTGCTGTAGAACGCGACGAGCGGCGCAAGCTCGCTGCCCTGGCCAGAGCTCTGCGGGGAAACGTGTAAGCATTTCCTCATCTATTTCTAAGCGAAAAAGGCGCACGAGGATGGTAGGAGCAGCGATCTTGGGCGGAACGATGCCGCCGAGGGAGCGGCGGATGAGAGAGGCGTGCATAGCGAGTGAGTGGTGGTTGAGAACGAGTCGCGGTTCCGCACGCGCGCGCAATGTTGCAAGGCGCGGACCGTTCGGGTTCGGCCGGGATGATTTCATCTCTGAATTTCCCGAGTCTTTTTCGCGGCTGGCGCCTCGGGCGCCGCACCAGACGGCGGCCGCCCTCCGATCGATGTTCGGGCAGGAGGAAAGCAAGAATTCATCTATGTACACTACTCTACAGAGACCACCATGTCCGCTAAATCTACGAGTCCCTCTATGCCTTTGCCGGCGGGCCCTGGGTGACGCCGAGGTCCTTGAGCTGGCCGCTGGCGAGATCGTACACGAGACCGTGAACCCGCACGGTCTTGCCAGCCTGCCACGCCTTCTGCATCACATCGCACGACACCAGGTTCTCGACCTGTTTCCGGACATTCGCGTCGACGAGCTTCGCGAGGGCGGCTGGCCTGTCTGTGCCTGCCAGGTCCAATGACGCAGCCAGCTCGACGAGCGGCGCCAGCCACCGCCCCAACGAATCGCTCGGTGCGCCCGCAGGGCCAGCGCAGGCGGCATCATAGCACGCAGCTGCGCCACCGCAATTGCTGTGGCCGACGAGGACAACTGGGAGGGGAGATAAGCTGGGGGTAGAAGGAAAATTGGGGTTGGGGGGAACGTACCGTGCTCGACGCCGACGTGCATGACCGCGTATGTCAGCACAGCGAGTGCGCTATCGTCGTCTAGGTGGAATTGGCTGTGCGAGGGATCAGTATAGGATATTTGTGGCGAGGGTGGGGGATGTACTTTGCGATGTTGCGGTGTGTGAAGATGTCGCCGGGGCGGGAGGCGGTCACGACGCTCTCGGGCACTCGCGAGTCGCTGCATCCGATCCAGAGCACCTATGATAGGACTGTCAGCGGCCGCGAGATTGCCTACAAACAATATAATATACCTTTGGCGCCTGTCCCTGTGCGGATGTCTGGAAGAATTCGGGCTCGGCGTCGCGCACTGCGGCGGCCCACTGCGAGTTGGCGGTGAAGAGGCGAGCGAGACTGGCGTCCATTGGTGATGATGGGGTAGTAGAGATGTGGTGTGAGTGGTATGTACAGCTATCGTGAGCGAGGGGTATTTATGCCGTCGTCAGGCGCCGTCGAATCGCACACAGACTTGATGGGTTGTCCACACCAAACTCAAGGAACGCCCTGGCGCGCGCGCCTCTGCGTCACCGCGGCTCACCCGCGCGCCTGTCTTACTCCGAACCACCACTAGCGCTAGCCGTACTTCGCTTTATTGTTGGCCTCGAGCCTCCGCCGTATACATGTTTTTGTGCCCTCCCCCGCTTGGCGTAAAGCTATGCCGAGAGTCGAAACGTGTGCGGGCGCGCAGAGTCAATCTATATCAAGCCACCACGTTGTTCGCCACACCGTCAGCCTCATCAGATGATTGATACCCTATGCACTCGTTTGTCCGTTACTCCGACCGTTGGACGTGCATAGCTCAGCGCAAGGCTATGTATAAGAGGCAGCTTTCACGCGCTCTATGAGCGAGACACTTGGAAACCGCCTTCACGCTGTAATACACATGTCCTTTCGCTCACATCCTCATGAGACTGGACTCGCACATAGCCAGACATAGGTACGTCTACCTACACCGTACCTGGCAGAACAATCCACTGAACCCTTCTCGCAGATCACTCGTCGTTATCGCACTTAAACTCCTGCTTCTCCGTGTGAACACCGTATCCGTCGCTGCCCGCCATAACCGGCGGCTCTCGGCCACTATGCGAACTACACAACGAATGATTATAAACTGGGTATGACTGCTTCTCCAACAGCGTACAGGTATAGATATGTGATAAGTATAGCGATGTTCAGTGACTGTCCGTTATCCCCCGCCTTCCTCCTTCTCGACCTCAAACCTCCTGGCTAATCTCGAACCTGATCTCGTTACTGACGATATTGTTCCTGCTATCGTATACAGCCACCGCAATAAGCTCCTCGCTGCAATCCACCGGCGGCATAGCCCGAATCACGACCTCGCCCGGATGTCCCGGCCTCGCTTTCAGCTCAGCACGGATAAAATCGGGCGTCCTGTCCCCATCGAGCTGGTGCACCCGCAACGCGTTGCGCTCCTGCGCCCGCGCGCCCTCGGGAGTAAGCCGGAGCGTCACGACCATCTGCCCTCCCGGCGCGACGACCTTATCCACGCGCCCGCCGCCGGCACGCGATTCCGCGCGCGAGCTGTTCATCGACGGGCTGTCCGCCGCGCCGAACGAGACAGTGGTGTACGCCGTACTGGTGCGCTTGGTAGAGACGCTCTCGCGACCGCTGTACGCGTTGATATACGCCATGCTCGTCTCGATATCGTCCGCCTGCGCATCCTGCACGCTCGCCACTTGGCTGATCGGGCGCGTTGAGAGGCGGCCTGTGAGCAGGCCGTTCTGCGTGGGCGAGATGGGCGTGTGCGCGCCGCGGCTTGACGGACCTGGCATCAAGCGCACGTCGGGATCCAAGTTACGCATTGGGGAGCCTACGTTGCGGATACTCGTCGCGCGCTGGGCTTTGTGGACGATGGCCGTCTCCTCGTGCGTACGCAGCGACGCGAGCGAGCCGACGGACGCAGACGAAGATCTGCGAACTTGACTGAGCGTCTCCCCACGCGAGTCTCGTATACGCCGTGCGTCAAAGCCGACCGAAGCTGGAGTGTTGCGCGGGACGACAATGGGTGTAGTACCCCCGCTGAGCGCAGGCGAGTCCGCGTCGCCAGGATCGCCAAAGAACGCCGGCCCACCAATAGCTTCAATAGTCGGCGTACCCTGCTCGGGGTCCGGCTGTACGGGCATAGGTCGGCTTATTGCTGGGCGCCGACCGCTGAACCTGCGCGCGTTGTCGCTGATCTTGCGCATGCCGCCGCGCATGCGATCCATGAAGTTCGCCTTGGTCATCATCGAACTCGCGGGGCTGTCCATTGGGTAGCCGACGCCGACGTTGCCGTAGCGCGTGGCGGCGTATGCGGGTTCTGGAGGTTGTGGGAGGTCCATACTGGGGTGCACTGTGCGTATCGTCAGCGCATCTCTAAAGTTGTTCGGCATTGACACTTACCATAGCTGTTTGAAAGCGACATATCCGACTGCGATCCCACCCTCGAATCGCCCAACCCGCTATTCCCCGTCTCTGCGTCCCTCGACAAGCCATAGTAGCTCTTCTCCTTCTCCGAGAACGACTGCAGCGCCTGCTCAGGACTGAGCGCCGTATCCGGGACGCGCGCGCACTTCGTCAATGCAGCGATCAAGAGGCCAAGTCCGAGCATGCCTCCGAGGATTCCGAAGACGATAGTCAAGATCGAGACGATCTTGCCCCTCTTCTCGCTCGAAGCGCCGTGGCTCTCGCCCTTCCCATTTCCCTTCGGCCCCACGCCCTCCAAAGCGACTGATAAACGCGCATGCGACGTCGAATGCGTATCATGCGAGTACGCGGTGAACGTCACGCCGACGTTCTCATACCCCGGGTCGGACTTGGGCGCGGTGCCGGACAAGATGCGCGAGGAGTTACTGAATGAGAGCCAAGAGCCCGCCTCAACGGGCGAGAGCGAGATAGAGAGGTCGACGTCCTCGCTCACGCCCTTGTCGGTCAAGAACGGCTCGAGGTCGAACGTCAGCTTCCCGCCCTCCTCCGTATCTGCATCGCCGAGGTTGTCGTGCGTGAAGAAGGACGGAACGGACATGATCTGGAGCGTCGAGTTGAGTGTTTGGCCGTTCGCCTCGAGCGAGACGGGGAGCGTCGTCGTATTGGACGGGGCCTTGCCCTTCAGCCTATGCGTGACCTTATCGTACGCGAGACCCGGCGCGGAAGACGTATCGACGTCGAAAATCGTGACGTTATCGGGCTGGATCTGCGAGCCGTCGAAGAGCGCGCCGTTGTAGTCCAGCGCCGAGGCGAGCGCGACGTCGAAGTCTTCGCCGGCTGTGACATTGATAGTGGGCAGCGAAGTCATGCCTGGACCGAGGGAGAGCTCGTGTGACGCAATGACGAGGTTGAAGGGAAGTATCTCCGCTGAGAAGCCTTCCTGGTCCGAAGCGTGGAGAGCGAGATTGAACGTCGCAGGCGTCGCGAGGGCGTCTTCGTGGGGTACAACGCCATCCACGGTTAAGCCCTTCGTGCTGAATCTCATCCAAGAAGGAAGCGGAGACCCATCCGCCTGGCGCGCGTCGTAGTACACGTTCGACTTGTTCGCGAACGTGTCGTATTCGAAGCCGATGCTGAAGGACCAGCTGGACGGGACACGAAGAGTCGGGACGTTTGGGTCTTGTGCGAGTGCCGAGTTGGGGGAGAGGAGGAAGACGGAGGATAGTGAGGGGTTGTTCTCGACGAACTGCTGCGATATCGGCCTGTTGAGTACCGGAGGGCCGTATGGCGTAACGCACAGCGTGAGGACGGAGGAATCGGTATCGCCGTCTTTATCCTCCGCCTCCACGCGCACTTGCGGCCTTCCCTCGTCGTTTGCTCCGGGTGTACCGCTGAACGCACGCGTGGAAGGATCGAACGAGAGCCATGCGGGGAGTGAATAGGCTGTATACTGGAGCGGTCCCGCTGAATCATCGTCGAAAGTGATAGGCGAGAACGACCACTCGAACGGCTCCCCAACGCGCGCGATCTGAGGCAGCTGGTCCTCAAGCGGGTAGTTCACCGATACAGCGAGACAAAGAAGCGGTGCAAAGACGATGTTGAGTAACAAGAGAGAGCGGCGGGTGATGAAAGGCAATGCTGCCATCGTTATAGTTATGTTAATGTATAGTGACCTCTGGGGCCAGCGAGCGCGTCACGCGTCGACGAGGGCAGACTGAACGGTCGACCAGCGACTGAACGGCAAGCAGCGGGAAGCAGGGAGGGGGTATAGACGGACGGCGGGCTAGCTGTGCGTGGTGGTCGTAGTTGAGGCACGGTGTCATCGTAGAACTTGAACCTATTGCAAGAGAGTATGCGTGCCAAAGCGCACCTTCGCGAGTGAACATACGCGCCGACGCGTTTGACACCTGACCGCATCGAACCAGCCCCTATCCGGTACGTACCTGCTGGAAACGCCACACCTCGGATTGATCACGCGTAGCTTGAGTACAACGGGGATGTATCCTTCTTACTTACGCTACATGGAGAGGACTAGTAGATCGGGGTAGTGTGCGTACACTGAGAGTCGAATGAAACAAACACAGCGGCAGCGGGATGAAGACAGCGGGGAGAAAGTGGTATCGTACGGCAGACAAAAGAGTGATGTATCCGAAACCAGATGTAAACTAACTACTACGTGAGATGGGCGAGACGAGACGTGGCGAAAGACAAGCGGAGTATAAGACACAGCGGGCAGTAACCAGAGCATACAGTTGGATCTATGAAACAAACGGACGAGAAGCACATTACGCGAACGCGGAAAGATTGGCAGCCTGCACGGCGTCGGGCTTCTCCTGGTTGATCGCCTTGATGAGGCGAATAAGCTCCTCGCGGGCCTCCTCGGGTACCTGCTCCTCAACCTCGGGGTTGAGAACGTATGCGAAGACCTGCAGGAGAGCGTCGATATACGGCACGAGCGCGGCACCGTTGGTCTGGAAGAGGTGGAAGATTGCGCGGAAGACCGGGCGGTTCTCGAGGAGGTCGTTGCGGAGTGGCAATGCACCGATGAAGATGGGCAAGACCTGATCGAGAGGGAGCGCCCCAGAGTTCTTGACGATTATACGGGCGACGGCGCCAGCAGCGTTGTCCTTCGCGCTCAAGCGCGCAGGCGGGCTGGCCGTGGGAACAACGTCGAAGAGCGGCTTCAGCTTGCTGAGAATGGGCAGGTACTGTTGCGAGAGATCCTGCTGCGAGTTCTCGATGAGGAGACCAGTGGCGAAGGCAGCGTTGCTCTGGACCTCCGCGTCCGTGTCGCTGAGTGCGGTGTAGAAGAGCTCAAGCAGCGGCTCCGTCCAGTTGGTGACCTCCGACTTGAGTGCGTCGATGAGCTCGGCCAAGCAGCCGATAGCGGCAGAGCGGTCACTGAGCGAGCGGTTCTTTTTCTGGGGGGGTCGTGAGCGACGATTCCTAAAAGGTGAGAGAGATAGGAGACATACATAGTACTTCCCGATGAGCGGAAGGAAGGTGGCGAACACCTGCGAGAACATGGGACCGAGGACGTTCGCAATGGCGGCAACGAGGTCCTGCGCGGACGAGATGAGCACCGACTCGTACTCCGCAGACTCCTCCGGGGCCTCGTCGGCGTCATCCTGGTCGGGATCCTGCTGGCACAGCGCCTTCTGCTCCAAGATCTGTACCGTGATGGTGCAGAGCTGCTCGAGGTCTGTATCAACGTTAGCACCGCTCATGAAGACATGTTGAGATGATGAAATACTCACAGCCATCAAGGAAGCGCGGGCCAACCTTGTTGATGGTCTCCGCGAGACCGACGCAGAGAGCAGCAGCAACCGTCTTGTTATCCTCGGTCTCGTACATGTCGAGCAGCTGAGGAACAATGTGGCTGATGAGGTCGGCTACGTGCTGGTTGAGAGCGGGCGCAGTCGCAGGCGGGCCGGGCTGCCACTCAGCGGGCTCGGAAAGCTCGTAGAAGGTGCGGATGATCTCAAGGAGCGAGTCGCTCGAGGACTTGCGGATGCCCTCGTAGTAGTGCTTCGTGAGCTCAATGAGCTCGAGCGTGCACTGCTCAACGTAGGGAAGGAAGCTCTTGCCCGTCGCGGCAAAGAGCGTGCCCATAGTGTCCGCAGCGATGTCCTTCTCGACCGCGATAGCCGAGTTGACGTCGAGCATCTTGTCGAGGTCGATGTCCTCAACCTCGATGGGCTCGTTCTCGTCAATGACCGTGATGGCATTTGCCGGGTCGGAGCCGGACGCAGAGAAGGCAGCAAGTGCCTCAGCGTTCGAGACTGCGTATGCGTTAGTTGACTGCGAAACTCAAGGACACCAGCGGAACTTACGACCAATGGGCTCCTTGCCACCCTCCTCGAGCTTACAGCTCGCGATGAGCGCCGGTACGACCTTCGGCAACCACGGCGCGAACTCATCACCGTAGACGCGGGCCATGACGCCAAAGAAGAGGAACGAGCACTCGCGAAGACGAGCAGAGCCAAGCTCAATACCAGCAAATGCCTGCTGCATGAGGTCGTTGTAGTACGGGCGGAAGACGTCCTTGCCGACCGCCTCGGAGAACGTGCCGACGGCGTCCATGGTGATACCGCGAAGGTCCTGCTCCTCGCCCTCGCCAGTGAGCACAAGGAAGTGCTTGACGCGCTCCATCGTCGGCTGGAAGTACGGCAGGAAACCCTCCTTCGACGCGTGGGCGGCAGAGCCGATAGCGCCCATCACGACAGTCTTGACGGGGATAGGCGCGGTCTCGAGCAGGCCGGAAAGACGCTCCATGATAAGCTGGAGGTACTGCTTGATGTCGTCGTGGAGGATCTCAAGAAGGCCGTCGAGAGCGGTGCAAGCCTGGCGCTGAGTCTGCGGGTCCTGGACGAGCTGCATGATAGCCTACGTGGTGATGTTTGAGTTTATGACTGGCATGGTCCGAAGAGCTGGACGTACGGGTACGAGAACGGAGTGACGCTGAGAGCACTCATCCTCGAGCCACTCGCAGAGGCAGCTAACCGCGATACATGTCGCCTTGCGCACGCTGGCGTCGGCGTCTTGAAGACCGGCGTCGATGATGGGCCACACGCCACTCATAAGCGGGATCATGAACTCGGAACAACCCTCGACGGAGATGCCGAGCGCCAACATACCACCGCGGCGCAGGTTCGGGTCCGGAGAAGTGATGTAGCTCTGGAGGACCTGACGAAGAGGGTTGAAGACCTGGGTCGGCGGCAAGTTAGTGGCAAGGGCGTCGATGATACGGAGAGCGGACTGGAAAGAATGTTAACTCCAGGGCGGAATAACGGCGTGTAGAGAACATACGCGAGAAGGCGCGTCTTCATCAATGTCCTCAACCTCCGGCTCTGCGGTGATGGGCATGAGCCCCTCGATGATCGCACCGGCAAGGTTATTGCTCTGGATCTTCGACTTCTTGCTGTATTGACGTCAGTACCCGTAGGTAAAAAGGCTATCAGAAGCGAATATACTTACTACTGCACAGTCCATGTGAGCGCGTTGAGAGCTTGGATGCGGAGGTCATCGTCGACGTTGCGGTCGGCGCCAGTCTGAAGAAGGTATTGCACGAGCTGCGGGACGCTGGCGCTCAACAAGGGCGTCTCCTGCGATAGGGAATCAGCACCGTGGTCGAAGAGATTGGGCTAATTCGACTTACAAGGATGAGCAGAGTCTCGAAGACGTCGAAGACGTGCTTCGCGCCTTCGGTGTCGCCGAGTGCCACAGTCTGCTGGATGACATTCAACATATGGGGCATGACGGCCTGGAACGCGCGCTAATGACAACGTTTGAGCATCTGCATGTCCAAAAACGGACTTGTGAGTTCCACATACGATCTCCGTCTTCTCATCCGAATCAATGTACTGGCCGACTGTGCCCAGTGCCCTAAGACTATATCAGAACCCGTATTCGGTGAGAACGCAAGGAAGACGGCTAACCTAACTGCGGTCACACGGACGTCGTTGCTCTCCGGATCCTGGAGAAGCTTTTCAAACAACTGCAGGAATTGGGGAATAGTGGAGGTCGAGGTATCCATGATGGACTCAATGACCGAGAAGAGAACAAAGACGCCGATCTCGCGGTGGGCGACGGCGGTGGACAAGCAAGTTTCCTGGATCCAGGGCAACAGCGTCGGCCAGGTGTTGTGTTCCATCTCGATACCGGCGATCGCGGCAATGACTCGTGCGGCAGAGTGGCGAACAAGTTTTCTGACACGAAGATCAGCCTACACGCACTGCGCGAGTGTTATTATGTACGTACTGGGACTCGTTGAGGATGAACGAGGGGAGGTTGGCCTTGATGGCGTCGCGGTCGGCCTGGTTGACCTGTAGCCACATATCGCCGCTACGGGCGTAGACGCGTTTCCTCAGCTCGACTGCGGCGAGTTGCCGAACCTATTATTCCCCCAGTAAGTCTCAGATCTCAACCATACAACAAATAAACGCACAGGTGCCTCGAGAGACATGGTGAGAATAGTCGTAAGGGCTGGAATGCATGCCGGGTTTTTGTAGTACTCCTTGTTGAGCTGGGCCGTTGCCTACGTATAACTTGAGTATGAGTTTAACTATGAAATCGGTGGCGACGCACGGCCTTCAGCTGGAGAGTATTGTTTGCGGTGGACTGCACGAGGAGATCGTGCAGACCCTGGACATAGCTCTACATCGGGACATGTCAGACGCGTTCTCCGTACACCCAGATAGTATCCGTACGCTATCCATGGTCGTAAAGGAGGAAAGGGGAAGATGGAAGATGGGGAAAGCCAAGGCTTGCGTCTCAAATTTTTGGCGCGATATGCGGTTCGGTTCCTTTCCCACGAGCAAGATAAGATCAAACCATCTCGCCTAGTGGCGCGACCACCGCTTGTCACAAACCGCCATTGTCATGTTCCGATGCGCGACTTTCTTTGTAACTCTCGTACTCTAGTGTGTTCAATACGCTACGCGGTGAAGAGGTCTAGTACCGTAAAACGATTCTCTGGTTATATCGTCACCCGCTGTCGGCGAAGGCTCCGCCTCAAGTTGGCATAAAACTCTGCTTCATAATACACCATACATCGTCTACGCTCATAGCTGATTTACTCGTTTCGAAAGTCAAGAACATGCTCGATCTGTGCGTCACGAGGCTACGACGACTATAGAGTACTGCGTCAGACCTTCGTCTGCGAGGCACGTGGCCACACTTACCGGATTGCTCGAACGACGCGTTTACTTCAGCACGGACAGCATTCGCGCCCGGCTCGTACAATTGCACCCGATTACCCTCCCCGCGGACGTCATAGTGCATTGGACCCCAACCAATCAGTTGTTGGCTACTGAGGATGTGGCCAGCGCTGTCGTTCGTAAAGTAGCGCGCGCCGCCTGCCAGTGGGTCAGGCCTCGACTCAGGAACTTCCCTTCAGCACAAGCCTTGTGATCGCACGTACCCTGAATCGCATTTTGCATCGTGTCGCTCGAAGTCTTCCATGCGCGGTGGCGTAATGTGCCGCTTGCCGCTTGAGCCGCCACCCCTCCGACACCCATGATACCGAGCCCCCAGCCCAAGCCCGCCAGTATAGAAATGGTACCTTGACCCATTGCGCCGACCATGTGTCCAACCTTCGCGTCTCCCTCTGCCTTGCTGAACGCATTGTCACCTGTATCGGCACGGATTTCGATAGTATATGGTACCGACGCGAGGGGCGCAGTCCAGGAGGCGCCTGGGGCGATCGAGTTTCCATAATGATCAAGCCAGCCTATCCAGAGGCCGATGTGAATCTTTTGTTTGAGGTTGTTGGTGAAGGTGACGTCGGGCATGTTGGGCGTGGTGCGGATGGACGGTGGTACGACGAATAAGAATCAGTAAGTTGCCCAGCCTTTATATTGTATCGGCTGGGGCAGTTTAAGTCACATGTGAAGCCCGCCACAGATCAAAAACGCGATGTAGGGGACGCTCGAGAAGTGCAGCATGAGAACTTCTTGCAGCGAAAGACAAATGAAGCTAAGGCCGGCGCCGAAGATCGAAGTCCTACAAGACGCGGATCCCGCAGTGTATTTAACGCTCATATTATTACATCTCCGATCAAGAAAGGGACTTATGGTGCTTCACTAAGAACATCGCCACGCCATCAGTCTTCTCCCCTGCAGCTCTATCATCTACCAAGGTCGACTCGGTGTCCGCACGTCTATGTGCGCGAGCAGTACCTACTGCGGGGCTTCCGAGACCCTGCGAGAACTGAGCAGGGTGCGCCTTATCCAGCTGCGCCAGTGCAGCGTTGTAGGTCTTCTGCTGGCGCAACGCCAGGGTCTTGCGAAGGTGAATCAGCATACGCGCAGTCATAATGCCACCAGCGGCGTGGAATGGACTACATATCATTGAGCGTCTCATCTCCTTGAGTGGAACGTGGTGACGAAGGCGTACCCAAAACTGAACCATGGGACTCGAGAGGCGCTCTGCGTGACAGATGATTAGCGTGAAGTTAGGAGCGACGCAATGGGGGTGACGGACCGTAGACATGACATTGTTGAAGATCAAAAGACCGCAGATACTAGATACGCGCAGGCATGAGCTAAGAGCTATGCAGCCAAAGAAGTGATGGCCAGGCCTGCTCACCCCAGAAAGTACAGCAGATTATCCTGGACCAACAACGCATGGAGGGTTGGCGTAGCAGCGGCCCGTTTCCCGACGGAATGGCCTCCGGGTTCGCGCAACTTCGAAGCGACAACAGAGTAAGCCCTCCAAAGCGTAAAGGAGAAGAGCACGCCCTCGTATGCCGTAGCTTGTAAGCAAATCGTAAGTTTGACCGTCGGTCCCTAGATATCTGTAAAGTACTCACGAGGTACCCACTGAGCCCATTCGAGCTGAACATGTACAATCGGGCAACTCGGTATAGGCAGTGCTTTCGCAAAGCTGATCTTAGCTGATAGCTCGCCAACGTTGTGTGCGAGGATCACGCAGAATGCTACGATTGACGCTATGAAGAGGATGGCGTTGAACATAGCGATCCGTTTGGAACGATTGAAGAGCGCGTAGATACGAAGCTGCATGATGATTTCGATCGGCCAAAGACCGAGTACGCCGAAGACGCGCGTCAAAACGTCAACCAGTACACAGCTTCGGACATCTAGTTAGAGATGCATCACACGCTTGTGAAGAACGCGACGCACTCGAATAGGCTGGGTTGGAACTTGCTGAATGAATGAATCTGGGCGGTATCGAAGGCGACGAGTAAAATCGTGTAGTAACGGTTCTAGCACGAGAAGTCAGCAACAACAAGCGTCTGGCCTGTACGGTACGAAGCAGAAGCTCGTACCCAGAAGAACAAAACCTTCCCGATATTCCATCGACTGGGCTACCATAGCATCAGATTGAGTTTGGGTATCATTGATTGAGCACCTACCCATACGTATCGGACTTCGTCCTCCAAGGTACATACTGCAGGTCAATCATGGTCAGCTGAAGACAAGCTGGACGCCGCGTTTCCGCTCACCGTAATCGTACAGAGTCCAGGTAAGAGATGCAACTGAGTCGTCATGAAGGTCAGTCCGATTTAGCTGCGACGCAGGCATGCTCACTTACCACTGGTGAACAACGGTACCTTCGAAGCCACGCTGAGTTGTGCAGCTTCCTGAATGACGGTCGAGTTTGTCATTGCATGGGGGGGGGGGGGGATTTG
>UWZB01000401.1:19415-84422 GCA_900536885.1 Peniophora sp. CBMAI 1063
GCTAACATGGACCTTGTGCAGGGCGTTGATTTTATAAGGGCCTGAACGTCGACAGGCGGAACCACAACACCCGCTTCGCTGATGATTCGTTCACAGCGCTCGAGCAAGTACTTGCGCAGGCAGGCGTGAAAGGCACAGGACTCCCACACTTCCGCAACCGCGCTTGTTTGATCAAGTTTCAAATGGTCCTCGCGGGTTTAGCACACCCACTGTCTGACCACGAGAACATGCATGCCATGACAGGCGCAGTGGCGAGGTCTATTTCGGACATATGCCAGGGGTTACACCCTTCCCAATGGTGTTGGCAAAGCGCTGAGATCAGGATCATCCAACTCCTCCGTCGTTTCAGTAGTAGGCGACTCCAGGTCCAAGGTGGATAACACTCTCCATCGTACACTGTTCCAAACCTCAATGTATCTTCAGCGGCTTCTCTCTTTCCATCATGCACTCTTCGGCTGGTAGCGGCACTCGCCAGTAAGCCTGTGAATGGTGAAGTGCTGCCACGAGACCCATATGAATGCGAGCAGCGGGAGGAGTAGCGGGAGGTCACGGTTCTTGGACTGCGCACTCATGCCTGTCCGTAGCTGCGCGAGATACAGTGACAACTGGATGTGATTCCCGCCTGTACGAGACAGGCACCCGAGAGCAACTTTGGATGTTCAGAGTGCTTGATGAAACAGTCATGGCGGGATGTTTGACTGCGGGTAGTACTGACAACATTATCAGATCAGATCGCATATCATCTCCGGCATGCGCATGGAATTGTTCTCCTAAGCGAGGTCGAAGATCAGTAAAGTAAGTAGATCATCGCATGTACGAACGCAGTCATAGAAGTTATCGAAATCAAGGTCGCCGCTTCAAACACTTCGGAAAAGCATGAAAACGACCTCCTTGCAGCACATCTTGAGAGGCTTGTGGCCGACCAACTAGCACTGCGGGCGCCCCGCATGAGACATGGGGATATCGCGTTCGTTCCGGTTGACGAGTGCGGGTATATGGGATACGGTTAGACACTTAATTGATCCATACGATAGCAAGCCTCACCAGTATGTCACACAATAGATAATGCACGTCAGAGGCTCTTGTATGCGAATATGAGTCGATATAGAACAGTGGATATGTGCAATATCATCTCTCACTTGAACCTGCGAGCAGCCTGCAGGTCTCGGCATCAAGGCATCAAAGCAATCAAGAAGGTAGTTGACGCCGCTGACGATGCTTAATAAGCTCTCTCGGGTCTGCGAGGGGAATGAGTACTAGGCGGACTATGTGCCTATGAGCGAGACAGCGATAGACCGCTAGGGCCAGTACAACGGACGAGGTGAGAGTCAGTTCCAAAGTCCACAGTGGCGCGTCGGACTCGTGGGAGGGCAGCCGGCATCTTCCTTGAGCGCGACAAAGCCGCGCGTTTTTTGACGTTGAGCCTCGATGGAAGAGGACGGTGCAGTCGCTCGGATATTGCAACCCCAACCTTGAATTGCCGGTTATGAACTATTCTTGCAGCGTGCTTTGCTGTACCATGGGTTAGGTCCGGTTGGTTCTCCCGTCGGTTTACCCAATCTCCACGATGACGGAGACATTCCTCCGGTCGACCTTCGGAACCCACAGCGGCTGTCCGAGGGCCATATCTGTTGCGCTTCTCTGAACACTCGTCTCGACGCCGTCCGTTCGTCAATCAGCTCTTGGTCGATAATGTCTGCGGCGTTGTCAATTATCACTGGTCCAGACGGCCATACATCCCGCGCTAGCCAACTTCCTTGCGATGAGGAGAAGCAGCGCACGAGCTCGAACTCGCCTGCAATGCCGCAGGGCGCGGGAGAAAAGTCATCGAGAGACCCTTACGAAGTCGTCCTAGAGAAGGAAGACGACCCTCTGGAACTCTCATTAGCTCGGCGATGGGCGGCCGTCGTGACGATTTGTGCGGCAGGTACTTGCGTTACTTGCGCTTCTTCAGCGGTGAGCGTTGCGTATCTCATCTTGACAACTAGCTGATGGGTATCAAGGCTGCTGCTGCGGAAAGCCAGTTGCAGGAAGAATTCGGAGTACCGAAGGAGGTGGCTATCTTGGGGATATCACTTTTCGTCGCAGGACTTGCCTTTGGCCCTCTGATAGCCAGTCCCGTATCAGAGATGTGGGGGCGTAACATCGTCTATAGGACATCCTTCATCGCCTTCTTCATCTTCAACTTTGCCGTGGCTTTTGCACCAAACATCGGTGCGTTTGACCTGTGAACTGATCGTATCGCCCGCTGATATCTTTGCTTAGCTGTGTATCTCGTCTTCCGCTTTCTCACCGGCTGGTGCGGGGCGGCATTTCTGAGTGTTGCCGGCGGTAGTGTCAGCGACCTATTTCCGAAAGATAAAGTTGCGACGTATGTCCCTAGCTCATCCAATGTGCATCCCGCTCAAAGACGACGCCAGCCCAGTCGCTGTATACACTCTGTCTCCATTCATGGGGCCAGAGCTTGGGCCTCTATACAGCGGGTACATTCTCCAACGATGACTTGAGTAACATGGCTCTCACGATGAACCCCATCAGCTTCGTCAATCAAAACACTTCCTGGCGTTGGACGTTCTACGTCATAATCATCTGGTCTTTCCTGCAGATCATCGCGCTGTACTTGGTGCGTTGCATAGCGCTCGACGCGCACGCTGTCTCTGAACCTGATCGTACAACTGCAGTTTGTACCCGAGACCTACGCACCGACCATCGTGGCGTGGAAAGCATATCGGTGAGGGATAGCCTCTAGAATCAAGTCACCTGCGTTTGCTGACTTTGATCGTCTAGTCTTCGGAAAACTAAGAAAGACAACCGCTACTTCGCGAAAGCAGAACGACACGACAAGAGCTTTGTTCAAGCGTTGATCATCAGTTGCTACAAACCATTCCGTATGTCACTCGTCTCAGGGGTTCTATCTGCGAGCTCATCCTCTCAGAACTCGTCTTCTACGAACGCATGGCATTTCTGATCAACCTCTGGTGAGTATCGGGCTAAATGTCATCATTTCGTCCTGACTAACACTAAGTACAACAGGAACTCGTTGATCCTGGGCATCATATACTTGACATTCCAAGCGTTTCCGGTAATCTTTGGAGACATCCACGGCTTTGCACCGGAGTTCGTAGGCATCTGCTTCCTTGGAATTGCGCTGGGAATGGTCTTAGCGCTTGCATCTCAACCTTATTGGAACGGGTATGTAATGACCTGCTGTGAGCCTAAGGCAAACCTTGATGATCATGGTTCCCTAGCCGTGCTCGTCGTTATCGTAAAGAACATGGAGATCCTCCGCCAGAATTCTCGCTGGTCATGGGTCAAGTCGGAGGCGTGCTTGTTGCTGTCGGTAGGGCGCAATATCTACTTGGGCAGACGGCGGGCTGACGCCTCTGCACAGGTCTATATGTGATGGCGTTCACTACATACAAGTCTGTCAGCCCAGCGGGTCCTATCATCGGCAGTATACCGTTCGGTGCCGGCGCTTTCTTCGTGTTCACGAGCTCGTTCACATACCTCGTCTCCACCTATCGACCCATAGCTGCCAGTGCCATGGCGAGCAACACGGTACGTTGTACTTGCAAGCTGCTCGAAGTCGCCTTCTCTAATCTCTGTCACGATGAAAGGCGATGCGTTGCTGCTTTGCAGCCGGCTTTCCCCTTTTCGCAGGTCCAATGTACGACACCCTCGGGACCGTAGGTGCCACGGCACTACTTGCTGGGCTCACAACGCTTATGGCTCCGTTACCGTACGTTCCATTGTCCTGAAAGTTCCGTTTCAGGCCCTCACGACAGAATCCAAGCTTTGTCTTTTACAAGTATGGCGCTCGGTTGAGGGAAAGGTCTCGATTCGCTGTCGCTTGAAGCGCTACAATGCATGGAACAATGCGAGCGGGATAGGTACTGGATGGTTTCACCAACATATCGTAGAACTAATCGCGCCGCCGCGATCTATAAGCCACGACTATCAATGAATACAGAGCTCAGTTACGGGTACGAATGGCCAGCTGAGATGTTCAGGCTCAGCCTTCAAGCTGTTCAAGCGGACACAGTCAAAAGCAATTGGCCGATGGCACTGGAGAGAAAGGCGCTGAGCTGACACGAAGCAGGTGACACACGCGATCTACGATCTTGGCGGTTCTGTCGTCTAGGGTTCCCATCCCTCTATGTCACGCAACTGAATGTTAACGTATTGCAGTCTCTTGTAGTCCGTGCTGAGGAGGTGAGGCCTCGCGTTGAAGATCTGCAGCAGATATTCGATACTCAACGATCGCGTCAGCAGCATTAGCCTCTTGGCTCCGAACTCCGAGGGTGTCACCACCGGCACAGCATGGTGCACTCGAAGCGCACAGTTAACGAACGACCGTCATCAAACCTTCATATACTCCAAGTACAGGCTATCACGCCATGCATACGAATATATGGCATAGCTTACTGACTGTCTTCATCCTGTCATGGTAGTGAACTTCGGTCCTCTGTCAGCGACTCTTCCGATGATCAGTGGCAAATATCCAGAGCCTACATACGGTCGAAATCCACCCCCAAGCGAAACCCACAGTACGACCCGGTTTCCGAGCCTCCGAGGCATACATTATAACATGATGGGCTGTTCTCAATATTCACGACGCCTTCCGGATCCGCACTGGTTCTCCCATGTCAATGTCATCGTCGACTGACGTTGAGCTTGCCGACCCCTCAAGGCACTCCCCTAGTCCAACCAGAACAGAGACCCAACATGCGAATACAAATGAAAAGGGCTCTCGAGACGATCTCAACTTGTACAGAGTCACTCTGGATGAGAAGGACGACCCGCTCAAGCTCTCCCTCGCCAGACGTTGGATGGCCGTCGTGATCATCTGTTCAGGAGCCGCTTGCGTTACTTGTGCCTCTTCGGCGGTAAGCTGTACTGTAATGTCTCGCATATACTCATGCTGATGCACTCCGAACAGGCAGCTAGCGCAGAAACGCAACTGCAGTCAGCCTTTGGTGTCTCAAAGGAAGTAACTATTCTCGGGGTCTCGCTCTTCGTCCTCGGCCTTGCTTTCGGACCTCTACTAGCCAGCCCCGTCTCGGAGATGTGGGGACGCAACATCGTATACAGGACATCTTTCATCACTTTCCTTGCTTTCAACTTTGCTGTGGCATTTGCACCGAACATCGGTTCGTCTCTCATCGGCCAACACATCGCAACACATATAGACTGACTACCTCCAGCCGTATATCTAGTCTTCCGCTTTGTGACAGGCTGGTGCGGGGCGGCGTTCCTGAGCGTCGCCGGCGGAAGCGTCAGTGACTTGTTTCCAAAGCATAAAGTGGCAACGTACGTCTGTGGCTATTCCGCCACCTTCTATCGGCTGATAGATCTACTAGACCCGTGGCTGTCTATACGCTATCCCCCTTCATAGGGCCAGAGCTTGGACCTCTATACGGCGGGTAGGTCCTCTATCAACCAAACAGGTCCTGAAACGTCGTTGATCGTACTATAGCTTTGTGAATCAAAACGCCTCCTGGCGCTGGACTTTCCATGTCATCAGCATCTGGTCTGCTTTCCAGATCATCGCTTTATATATGGTGCGGTCTACTTCGACCTCCGTGAGAACTCTGTCGGTCTCATCACTGATTCATAGTTTGTGCCGGAGACATACGCTCCGGTCATCCTGGCTGGGAAGGCATCGCGGTTAGTGGCATATCCATCTAGGCGTTCAAGCTCAGCGCTCACTGCCCTCATGAAGCTTGCGTAAAGAGACTCAAGACGATCGCTACTTCGCTGAAGCAGAACACCACACCGGTAGCTTTGCTCAAAAGCTAGTAGTGAGCTGCTACAAACCTTTCCGTACGCCCCACTTCATGCTCTCTCGTGGGAGTGCTAACGTCCGTGTCTTCAGAACTCATTCTCTACGATCGCATAGCTTTCCTCATCAATCTCTGGTATGTCCTGACATACGCCTCCATCGTCTGACCTCGACCCATGCTGTTCGCAGGAATGCTCTGATCCTGGGGATCATATACCTGACGTTTCAAGCCTTTCCCATCGTCTTCGGGGACGTTCATGGCTTTGCGCCCGAGATCGTCGGCATTTGCTTCCTCGGTATTGCATTAGGCGTGATATTCGCGCTTGCGTCTCAGCCCTACTGGAACATGTGAGCTATCTCAGACGTATTGACCATCTAGTATGCTCATGCTAACCCTCCCAAAAGGCGCAGTCGCCGCTATCGCGAGGAACACGGAGATCCGCCGCCCGAGTTCTGCTTGGTGATGGGACAAGTTGGAGGCGTTTTGGTCGCTCTCGGTGCGTTTCAGACATTGCACAGGAGCTGGAGGATTGACTGACACCCCCATGCAGGCTTGTACATCATATCCTTCACGACGTACAAGTCTGTGAGCGCCGCGGGTCCCATCATCGGCAGTATACCTTTCGGCGCCGGATCATTCTTTGTCTTCGCGAGCTCTTTCACATATCTCGTCTCCACCTATCGACCAATCGCTGCTAGCGCTATGGCAAGCAACTCGGTACGTCTTCTCAGAAGGCCGACCTCAGTCGTATTCACTGACTTCCGTGATGATAGGCGATGCGTTGTTGCTTTGCGGCAGGCTTTCCTCTGTTCGCAGGTCCTATGTACGACACTCTGGGCACTGTGGGAGCAACGGCCCTGCTCGCAGGACTCACAACGCTCATGGCACCCTTACCGTACGTCTCTCGGCCGAAGTGCTCGGATCTGGACTGACAAGCGAATGCAGATTCGTCTTTCACAAGTACGGCGCTCGATTGAGGGAACGATCTCGTTTCGCTGTCGCCTGAGGCTAATTCTGGGGCAAATGAAGGGATACCATTCTCGGGAATACTACATGGACAACATACAAGTAGACACACTCCTTATACCCGCCATAATCATGAGTGTTGGACGCACACGTCATGTCATTCAGCTTACATTTCTTTACTAACCCATTCTGGGTATTGGCCCTCACTGAAATATTGGACTCTCAGGTTGTTGCTGGAGGGCGACGAAGAGCAGCGTTCTATTGTCGAGTGCGTCCTTTCACGCCAGCGCCAACGTAGCGTTGTGAATCAAACAGAAATGTATTGCGAGACAGTACAAGTACAGCGGACAGCAATGAATAGCAATGGGTGGTCCTCGGCGCGATCCCCGCACGCCGAGAGCCCAGAATAAATAAATAGATCATACATAACGTAGCAAAGACACCAGAGTCAGAGAGTGGATAATGCCGTCAAGCAGCATGGTGGAGAACGATAGCTCAGCGCTCAAGCGGAGAGCTTGACGTTGCCTTCGGCCTTCTGCCCGTTGCCGAAGATACCGCCCGTAGCGCCGCTCGCGGCGATACGCGTCTCAGCGACATCGGACGAGACGCACGATGGGCTGGACACAGAGGCCTTGGCGACGAACGGCAGGAAGAAGCAGGACGTGTTGGGGGCCGCGCTCGCGGTGCAGTCGCCCATGTTGGCCCATGCGCCGTTGGCGCACTGGTTGATGGTACCATCAATGCAGGCGAACTGGCCATCGGTGCTGCACGAGTCGGTCGCCTTAATGGAGAGGCTGTCGAGGTTCTGCTTCTGCGCGTCGAGGCCGTTGGCGAGGACGAAGTTCGTGGAAGTCGAGGCGGCGGCGGAGGCAGTGGCGGTTCCAGTTGCAGCGGCTTTGGTAGTCACGGCGGCGGCGGAGGTGGCGACGCCAGTTGCAGTAGCGGCGGCCGTGGCGGAAGCGACAGTCACGGTCGCGGTGCCGTCGCAATCTTCGTCGTCACCTGAGTCGTCGCCGGAGTCATCGCCAGACGTTGCGGTGGAAGAGGCAGAAGAGGCCGCGGAGGTGGCGGTGCCGGTCGAGTTGCCCGACGACGCGGATCCGGAGGCAGAGCCCGACGAAGGGGTGCCAGGCGACGTAGCGGTGTCGGAGAGCTGGGTGCCGTCGGCGATGGGGCCGCTCGGGTTGGCGGGGCAAGAGCCCGCGGGGCTGAGCGAGCTCAGACCGAGAGGAACCGTGCCATCGCCGCCGGCAGCCTGGCCATTGGAGAACTTGGTGAGGTCGGCGCCCTCGAACTGGCACTGGAAGAAGCCGGCGAGCTCGTCGTTCTTGGGTGCGGTCTGGCAGTAGACGGTGGCTACCGAGTTGGGAGTGTTGCGGGGCTGCTGGATGAAGATCTGAGCGGCGGTGATCATTGCTTGGTCGTTATTGAGCTGATCAATAGACGTGAGTATGGATCATCGCGATCAGGATGAAGCATGCATGCACGCACCTGCTTTGCGAGATCAACCATGGCATCGCCGGAGTCCTGCTGCTCGCAAGGACCAGCGGCGGCGAGGAGGGTTGCTGCGGCGGTGACCGCGATGGGGTTGCACTTGTCAGCTCCACCGGCGGCAGTCTAAGAATGCGAAGTCAGAAATAGCGATCTCTCCATTACATCGGAGAGTAGGACGTACGCAGGCATCCTCCCACTTCTTGGGAGCATCGATGGTGGTCTGCGCAATGCGCTTGGCAAGTGCGCGCTCGGCGAGAGTGCGAGGGTGGATGGGGAAAGCGGCCGCCTCAGAGGCGAGGACGGCGAGGAGAGCGAGAGCAGCGGAGAAGCGGGCCATTGCGCTTGTAGTTGTGATCGTGAAGTTGAGAATGAGAGGGAAGAGACTAGCTCGTAAGTGTGCGTTTCGGTCAACGAGGGATGTGCTATGTCAATAGCGGGCTCGAGCGCTGCTCGGAAGGGTGTAGAGAATACAAGGGAAAGAGGCGGAGCAAGTCAAGCACGGCGGGGGATGCGTGGTGAGGAAAATCGAGAAGGGCTCAGGCCCTGAACGTTATATACCCCGCATGAGGGCTGATCAAAAGCCGAAAAGGCATCACACGGGCCCAACCGCAACGAACAAAGAGATCGCCCCCGAAAATGGAGCAACCTTTTCCTAACCACATGCTTGTGCCTCTGGCACGGTAACCGTCAGCATACGGATGGTCATCCGGCACCACAAGCCTTTCTCGTCCACATTGCTTGGACCCGTAGCAAGGTAACCGTCAGCATAACTCGGTGATCATGGATCTTGGGGGCTTCATGGGCTGCAAGGGCGACAAGGGGATACAAGGGCTTCAAGCCCAACGTGGGGGGCTTGAGCTCCACACGTTCACACACAGCCCACGAAGAACAATGAGAGTGCTTAAACTTGTCAGATCGCCGCGTCATTCAGGCTGTGAGGGGAGGACAACGGCGTGTACGTTTGTGGTGGTTGAGGACAAAAGGGCGTCTGCATGGTGGGAAGCGGCGAACGCCATGAGGCGGCGCTTAGCCTCCATTCCGCCCGTCGACGGTGATCCCCGCGTCGGGCGCTTGAGCAGCGTACCCGCCGCGTACTGGCGACTGCTCCATGAAGAACGTTTCGAGGCCCGAGGCACCGTCGCGACGCGCCCGCCCGACGATGTCGGGAGCGTTGGCAAGGAGATACAGACACAATCACGCGGAAAACCACAAGGAAAATACTGGAAAATAGAGTGTGGTTCATGTGGGCGACGGTCCACATCGATCCTTGTGGACGAGTGACTACAATTGACATTTGGATTTTGGTTTCTCTGGGTGGTTTCTTTCAGTTGAAGCACCATACCCCGTGAGACTGTAGGCAGAAGTGCTCGCAATGAGACGGAGTGTATGCATTACTATAGTACGAATACGGGAACAAGACCGAGAGTCAATGGGTTATGCGCGCGAACATCAATGCAGAACGATGGATACAGCGAGCCAGGAAACACAGCAGGATCTAAGAGACGTATGCATGGAGATACAGGGATGATCAATAGGTGGTACACAGGATTTAGAGAAGGAAATGCGTAGGCAAGAGACGAGAATCTAATCAGAGCTCGCCGTCGACACGGAACCACGCGGGCAGCGCACGCCAGAGACGCGCCCTCTCGCGTTGCGCCCATGCATCAAGAGATCGCGAACACGGACCACACTCGCCAAGCAATGCAGCGAGTTCGTCAGCGACGAAGAGTGGGTCGGCGTGTCCCCGGCCCCGCTCGCAGACATAGTGGCGCGTCGCGAGCGTGCCGAGCTCAGCGAACTCGCGATGGCACGCGCCCGGTGTCGCGCACACCTGATTATGCTGATGGTGGGTCGTAGCGAGCTGGGCGGGCGGAAAGGAGGGTTTGCGCGCATGTGCGGCGCCCGGGCCGCGCACGAGTGATGCGATGAGAGCGCTCACAGCCAAACTCGCAGCTTCCTTGCCAAGGGCGAGGCGCTGAAGATCGCGTATGGACAGAGAAGCGGATGTAGGCGGCGGAGAGGCCGCTCGCGAGAGGGGTGGAGAGAGCGGCGGCGGGTCGAATAGCTGGGCGAAACTGTAACGGGAAAGATCGTAGAAGGCGGCTGGCAGCAGAGACGGCGCGTTGATTTCTCGCGCGAGGTTGATGACGGCCTGGTAATCAGTCAGATTCGGGCGGTCCTTCTGCTGCATACGGACTGCGGATGATCACTCACGATGGGGGATGGATACAGCGGCTGGCCCGTATCGAATTCATGCTCACGCGCAGCCTCTTCGCGGGCATCCCAACCCTCGAGCGTGGTCGGCCATGCGATGGTGAGGTGCGCTAGAGCACGATCACGCAGCTTGTCGATGGCGTACTTCGTCGCGAGTCGGAGGATGCCAGAAGTGACATGGAAGTCCTCCGGGTCATTGTTGCCGAGCGTTCTGGGAAGTGGTGTTAGCGACTGTATGGCTAGAAGCGCAGATAGTATGGAAGGCGACTCGGCAGAAGCATCTGCGTGGGTGATGCGACACCCGCATCGCATCGGGTTATGGGACCGCCAAACACGGAGCGCGAGCACGATACGTGGCAGGAACACTCACAGGCCGTCGTATATGGCGACCAACAAGTTCGCCAGGTCTGTTGGGTCGTCGTACAGGTCGACCACCGGGCAGCCCTCGACTGTCTCCTCGATAATAGGCGGTTGCGGCAACGAGAACAGATCGCGAAAGAAACCAGAGTGACGCGCCATCTGTGTCTTGTGTACACGGAAGTGGATGTTTTGAGCGCGCAAGACTACCGAGCCATCCGAAAACCAGAGCTCAGGGTGGCGCTCGCATGAAGGGGACAATGGCGCGGGCGAGGTACAGCTCGACGGCCCTTCCTCAACGTCGAACGAGTCCTCATCGATGACGGACATGGTTGTGGGAGCAAAGCAGAGCGAAATGAAGGGCGAAGTATATAGGTACAAGTGGCGTCCGATGAAGCGCCCGAGGCGTGGATCAGTCAAGTCAGATTGGTTCGTGGGCGGTCGTGTCGGGAGATCAGGAAAGTGTCAGAGAACGGGTTGCAGGTTTACATATATGTACAGCTTCAACTTGAAGGGCGGCCGCAGTGGGTATATCTCCGCCGCCGTCGAACGCCAGTCGCTCGTCGTGCTCGAGTCGTGGCCGTCGGAAACAAAGCAACGCTTGCGGCGCGAGGCTCGCAGCTCTCGGCTAGCTCTCGGCCAGTCCCTGGGCCTGAATTGCAATTGAGAACTGCACTTTCACCTGAACAGCCAACATGCAGGCGCCTCTCCGTGCCGCACGCGCCGCCCGTCGTGTACCGCAGCTTGCTCGCGCCGCTTCGACATCGAGTGCGGCGGCTTCGGGCGCATCCGGTCTGCGAACTACTGTAACCGTCGCGACTCTTGCAGTTGTCGGAGTCGCCGGCACTGTGTACTATTTGGACTCGCGAGCGGCCATACACAGATATATTGTCACACCTTCTATTCGCATACTTCTGGACCCCGAAACCTCGCACAAAGTTGCTGTGAAAGCTCTCGCTTCTGGGCTCGGACCAAGAGACTTTGGCGTAGACGAGCCACAGCTTGTAACCGAGGTGCGGAGATTGGACATGGTGTTCAATGGACATGCAGGAACTGACTAGTGCAGCTTTGGGGAAAGGAGTACTCGAACCCGCTCGGCATTGCGGCTGGGTTCGACAAAGAGGGAGAAGCCGTTGATGGTACGCTTTGGGCGCTTATGCACCTGTATCGAGACTAACGCATTGTTCCGAAGGACTCTTCAACCTTGGGTTTGCCTGGGTAGAGATTGGCAGTGTCACCCCGAAACCTCAGGTCAGTCGGTACATATCTCTTGAGATGCTACAGTTGCGGCTGTACGCTTCCTGAACACACCTATCTTGCTTTGTGTCGCTCGCGGAAAGTACATTATGCTGACCGCCCGCATAGCCTGGCAATCCCAAGCCTCGCGTCTTTCACCTCCCCGAAAGCGACGCCCTCATCAACCGCTACGGATTCCCTTCTTCCGGTCACGCTTCAGTACTCCAGCGACTCCGCGCACGGCTTTCGCCCTTCCCCACAGCCGAGCAAGCCGCAACCGCGTCTCAGCGCCCCGGTGTCCTCCTCGCCGTGAACCTAGGCAAGAACAAGACCAGCGCGGCAGATAGTGCCGAAGACTACGTCGCAGGCGTTCGCGCTTTCGCTCCTTTCGCAGACGTACTCGTCGTGAACGTATCGAGCCCAAACACTCCTGGATTGCGCGCGCTACAACGGCGCGATGCTCTCGCTGGACTTCTGCGCGAAGTTGTAGACGCACGCGACGAGGCGGCATTGGATACGCCACGCAGACCGAAGCTCGTTCTCAAGATCGCGCCCGACCTGTCCGAGCAGGAGCTGGCAGATATCGGCGCAGCTGTAGTCGCTACGCCCGGTGTTGACGGTGTGATCGTCAGTAACACGACTATACAGCGACCATCGACGCTCATTGGCGGTATGCTCAATCCCCACAGTTCTCCAGAGGAATCAGTCTGACCCGCCACCAACAGATGCCAAGAGCGAAGCCGGAGGTCTGTCAGGTCCGCCAGTGAAGCCGCTCTCGCTGGCTGCATTGAGCACACTGCGTTCGCACTTACCAGCGACGATACCGCTCATCGGCTGTGGCGGCATTTCCTCAGGCGAAGACGCACTGGAGTTCGCACGGGCCGGCGCATCAGCGGTTCAGTTGTACACGAGTATGGGCTATGGTGGCCCTGGTACACCGAGGCGTATCAAAGACGAGCTTGCAGCTGCGCTCGCCGCGGAGGGCACGACATGGCGCGCGCTCGTTGACAAGGCTGTGACCACCCAAGCGCTCAAGCCGAAGGCTGCTCCCAAGTCTAAGCCCACTCAACCATCGAGCTTACAACAGCTGATCAGTGAGGCAGAGGCGGCGTTGCGCAAGCTGGGCGAGGCGACGGATGGAGAATCTGCGCGTACTGACGTTGTGGCTGATACGACGCTTCCTGCTACTGCTGCTGTACTGAATCTATAGTCGATCTAATACACTTGGTGGACTTTGTTCAGATGAGCACGCGTGATGCATTCGATTACAGGTCGGTCACAGGAATACAGGTGGTGATACAACTGAACGGCAGCCCAAGATATCGTCAACGAATGAATCGAAAGCAACGGTTGAAGTATGCCCATGGATGAACCTCACTTGAGCGACGACCGTCTAGACAGTTGCGTCAACGGTGAATGACAGCACAAGGTGTGCCTGTAACTCACGATAATCTCCTCTACGCGCCACTAACATACAGAACAGTAGGCTTCTCCGAGTTGTAATGGACGTAGTGAGTTGACCGCATACGAATCGCCCTCGGCATCGTAGAAGTAGTAATGGTAATCCTCCGTGCACGAGAACTCGAGCTTGTACTGGTCGCCGTCTAGGAACAGGCGGTAGCTGTTGATGCCCGCCGTCTTGCGCACTTCGTCGGTGGTGGGCTTCCACTCTGAGTCGCCCACGGGCCAGTTCACGGTGACGCCGAAGTTGGACTTCTATGTCACGAGAGGCGTGGTCAAGAATGCGACGGCGGTATTGGAGGAGTGGTGGTCTTACAGTCATTTGTAAAGGTCGAGCTGTTCAGGCTTTGTCGAGGGGATGTGGTGAGTGATAGAATGCCGAGACCTAGATGTTGGCTTATGTACCGTTGGCCAGCCAGCGCTTCCTATCTCGAATCCGCGATGAGAGCGGCCTACCTCCTCAAGACACTACTGGCTGAGCAACTCTCCGAGACGCATGACGGACGCTGCTAGACTTGACGAGTCGCTGCTAAACGTCGAGAAAGCTCCTGATAGCAGACGTAGAATGTACGGCCACTCTACATCCTCACTACACAACTCTTTGCGCTGTTCCGCATTGCGAACCAAACTGACTAGGTCGATCTTGCTAAGACTTGCCCCAAGCATCGGATTCATTGCTCGCTTACTGAATCATTTGATTGAGGTATACGCTATGCATCCTGCAGCTTAGGACTCTGAGTGATTGCAAAAGGCTTCAACACGGTCTATCTCCTTGGACAAACTGGTTCAGACGAGACCTGCGGATATTCTGCGCGAGTCGCCCTTGGCTCCGGCAATGCTACCGCCGGTGCATGCGCAGGCCATCGCAGTGCAGATAACTCGTCTTCACGAAGCAAGAAAGACATTCCACATACATATCGAGGCTCAGGTGGCATAAGTGTGGCCAATACATGACAGATAGACATCTCAACAACAGGCCGAACGGAGCGGACCTGCCTCGCTTGGAGAACAGCTGAGCTGAAGAATGGAAATCCTGAGACTAACGCAAGACACCACTCAGGGCAAGGTGAGTCGAGAGGCCTATACTTAACGACAGACAGTACTAACCGAGAGTAGGATGGTCATGGTGTTTACAACTGAACGAGTGTCTGATCCTGTGCAATCATCTCGCATGGCGCCAGGGTTAGGGTTAGCTCATGCACCTCGTCCTGTGCTCAGCGCCTAGGGACGGGCGATGGGCGGGGTGCGATCAACAATTGATCAACAACCTTCATTTGGTGTGGCTGCTCGTAACTCTATGATCGAACTAGGAGCCAAGACGATACATAGCGGGCAAGTCCTTAGTAGCGGTCTTATCTCCCACTGATCTATCATTGTACTTTGCCTGGCCACTGCTTGGGTGTAACCATCGCGTTCTCATCCAGAAACCAGAGGCCAGTATGCGTGATGCATTGCAGACTGTAGAGCGGGAGTTACAACATACAGAAAAAGACTATGGAGGTTACACGAGTCCGACGGGGATTCCGAGAGGGTGATTGGAAGATCGATACAAGGCTTATGACGCAGATACGCGGAGAACGAATGGTACAGAAAGGGTGGCGCGAGGTGATGGGATGACGAGGATCGTCCGGGCAAATTCAAAAGTCGGCAGAGATCACCGTCCAGTCAGACCATACTGATGCTGACGATATCGATGCCCGCCGTAAGTGATGGGCGCGGGAAGCGAGGAGCGAATCCGCGGGGAGCGAGCCCTCGTTCGGCGTTGGTGGCTCTACGATGGAGAAGAGACATGGGAGGCTCTCCCGGTGGATGGTCCTGGTACAGCGCTTCCAGGCTTGCGTCAAAGGGCGACGTGCTGATGTGTGGGTACGGCGTGGGCGCAAGTGCATAGGAGCAGGTTTGATGGTGCCACTCGCGCGCCTGGAGCGAAAACGTGATTTGGATATACTAGTGTGGCATGAGCTCATGTTCTTCGCATCATCAGAGTGGCACATACAGAGACGTGCGAAGTCCGCGCACGCGAAGTGCGAGCGCGCGAATATTGGGGAAGTTGGTCATGTTGGAGCGGGTCATTGGCTCTGCGGGGGGTGTGGGCGGGGGAAGTGCGGCATCCTGAGCGCTCGTCGTGCCGCTTTTATTGTGCATCGGGAACCACAGAGGGATCATCGTGGGTGGTCCTCGTACTGGCTATCGTGCCTCAGACAGCGTAGATAGCGGCGGGCGGAATGTGGCATGCGTGCAGGCTCTGACCATCGCATGGACGACGGGTCCGGTGTTTTTGTAGTTCCTTTGTTTCGTGCATGTCCGGCTCTTTTGTCCTGCGTCACAGGTCGGTGGCGAACTATTGTCGGGGTTGTTGGGTATGACCTAGAACGTACTGGGAGCGTTCCAGGAATGCAGGTTAGTGTGTCGGTATGACTATGCTCTCCGTCCTTACAATCGCGGCGCGGCGGAGGCGAAGCAAGTTACCTCTGGAGGTTATCGAGCGACTCTCATTTACCGATCACATGCCATACGCAGCTGTAGAAGTGCGTCTTTTGCACTCTTTGTGGTACACAAAGCAAATTGATACCAACACCAGTATCACCGATCAAACAGGAGTTACAGAAGTACTCGCAAGCGCGTCCGACTTGTCCTTCTCAAACAACATCTCTGGTGAGGGCGAATGATTATCGTCGACTTGAGGCGGCCCTCTGTAATGGAATCGGCCATCTGTATTGTGATCAGTCTCCGCATGTCTCCGTTCGATACATGGGATCACTCACTGATGACATACCAAACGGCGCTGAAGAGTGTGAATGCTACGAGTACCACGGATGCATAGTCTACGACAAAGCTTAGCTCAACGCCCATAGTCTATGCAAGGCCGCTGTACTCACTCATCGTCGTTGGCGTCGGAGGCACTACTGTTGGCATGCACAAGATCACGATCTCGAAGATGACCCAGAGCACGGCGAGAGTATTGACCAAGAAGCCCCATCGACCCAGACTGTATGGCGCAAGAGCAACCATCCTCCGTCGTCGTACCAGCGAGACCGTGATGGGTGTAACGTAGGATAGACCAAGGCAGATGACACCGACGCTCACAAACGCGTTGAACGCCGCCGAAGACCCAAGGATGATGAGCCCAATCAAGACCTGCACTATCGTAGAGAGCAGGAAAGCGTTGACGGGTATGGGCTCTTTCGTCATTGGAGGTACTGCGACGCGGGCGAAGACGTGTGCGTAGGGCAGCGCGTGATCTCGCGCGAAAGCCCATGTTGCTCTTGACGCGGCGCAGGATATGGAGATGCTGCAGAAGATGCCTATACCGAATACTGAGGTCCATCGTGAGTGAGACTATACTCGTGGACATAGGGAGAAGACGCACTGATGAACCACTGTAAGGCGATGCCGTCAGCGTCGGTGTGCAGTTTGCAGCAGGTGATACTTACCATGCCGAATCCTCCGCCTTTACTGCCCATGATAAGTTCAAACATCACTCCGATTGGCTGTCCCGAAGACACCGCAAGCAGTGTAGCAGCGTCAGGTAGTGTAAATGTGATCGGAAGAAGGAAGATGAGCCCCATAGTGGCGCCTATTGGCACACTGTACACAATCGCGCGAGGAAGCTGTGTAACTGGATCGTGAACCTCTTCCGCCATGGCCGCGACTGTACACCAGTATCAGCGTCAACTACCGGACGGTACAAGCTGGCATCAAGACTCACTCATGCCGATTCCCCCGAAAGTGTAGGCCGGCTGTCATCGTTGTTCAGCCGCTAACACTGCATGATGTGGAGTGTACCAACTTACGCCTACAAGACCGATAAAGAAGGTCCATCCAGGACCCCAGCCGGATGCCGAAGAGTCGAAGTGGCCAAGAGCATAACCGGCCGAATGGCGTCCCGCACGTCCTTCGGCTGAAAGTGCTACGAGCATCACTGAGAGGGCATGAGCTACAATGGCATCTTGAACATGACAAGAATGATACTCACCTATCAAGCCGATTGCCATCCACCATGCGCAAGCGATCTGAGACGTTTACATCAGTGCGAGCTCCAGGTCCTGATGAGGTTGGGAGAGACGTTACATCTATCGTCGGAAGATGGCGGTTGAAGAAAAGACAGAAGACAGCCGCGACTCCAGTAATACCCAGGAATATAACATCTGCAGCACGATCAGTACGACATAGTTAGACCTGAAGCAGGCCACGCACATTCTTGCCAGGGAGTAGCTATCCATTCCGGATGGTAGATTCCCGCACCGGCGACAACGAGCTGCGCAGTGCCTATTGACGTATGTGTCAGGAAAGCACCATACACAAAGCGGCGACCTCACCAAACGTCACGCTCAACGCGGCCATCCAATTGCCTACTAGGGTCATCCAACCCGTAATCCACGAAAGCAGGACTCGACTGCTCGTAGGGGAGAGCTTGTACGTCCAGTAGTAGGCGCCGGCGGAGGTGGGGTATAGGGAGCAGATCTCCGCGAGGGAGAACGCTAGCATCAACGATAGCAATGCGACGAAGACTAGGCCCCATATCATGGTCGCGGGTCCTCCGCCTATGAGACTTGTCGCTAGAGGTGCGCCGAGCCCGAAGGGTACGGCCATTATAGCTAGAGTCACTGTGCAGAGTATCAGTCTTGGTATACCAGTCTCATCCGACGGTGAACTCACTGAATAGTATACCGAGCAACCCTCGCGACCGCGAGAGTTCTTGAGTATACCCCATCTTCTCGAGGCCCTCCTTAGCAGCAGCGTCCACATCTGTCGAATGGTCAGTGGAAGACATCGGGGTCACGGTCGTGAGGGCACGCCAACGGCAGCTCTCAAGTCAGATGTTATATACCGAGTGTCGTCTGCGGCGTGCGAGGATGATGGCTTCGAAAGGATACTACTCCCTATCGTCTATCGTCGAGAGAAGTCGAAGACGGCGGCGGGCATCATCCCTGCTTATCAGACTACTCCCATTGCAGTAGGTTTACGTGCCGGTGTCACGCAGACATTCCATACCAGAGTCCATAGTCCAATCCAAGTGGTGGTCATGCCAGATACGGAGGTTTGTGCCTCATAAGTCGTACAGATATTGATTGGCGCGGCCATGAGGGCGGGAGACGAGCGCTCAAAGTAGGCACGCGACATTCTCCAACCGCCGTGGCACGCGCATTCTCACGACTGCTATGGTGGTACGCTTCAGCATTGTACGCCAGCTTTCGGATACGGCGAATCCATCAAGCACATGTCGTGTTTTGCGGCGCTCATAGACAGTATGTACCCGCTACTAGTGGTGAATATCGTAGTCTAAACAACGCTCGTTCGTCTGTACAAAACTACCACAAGATATAGTACGTATCTAATGCTCGACTGTAGAGCATCACAAGCCCATGATCAAGAAAGGCAAGAACTGCAAATCCAGAGAGAGAAAATAGCACCCCTCTCATCCATACACATCGCCCTCAGTCGGCGCACCTAATCTTACGCGCTTACTCTCGTCCTCCCCAACGACGACCTCAATAGCCGCGCTCGCGCGTTTCTCACCAACACGCGCCTCCTCCGCTTTTGCAGCCTTTCCCGCAGCTTCAGCGCGCGCAGCCTTCTTGGCGAGACTAGCCGCCTCAGCCGCCAACTCCGCCTTGCCCTTCTCCGGCCGCGGCGGACGCACATACGGTTGTGCAAGCCAATGTGGCAATACACGTACGCCCGTGCGCTGGTCGGTGTAAGCTCCAAGTGCTCGATGTGCCGGGGTGAGCCCTTCGACGTCCGGTATCCTGCCGCCCTCCTGGGCAGCAGCTACAGTCCACGCTCGTGCCGCCTTCCGTTCATCGCGCTCCATCCGAGCCCGCATCTCCCTGCATACACGCGCAAAATCCGCGAATGCGCCAGGCTCGGACTCTTCAGGCCATGGATGGTCGATCTCCAGCGGTTCGTGCGGTGCTGGGAGTTTGTCGCTGGGTGGAGATCGGGATGCAGTGAATAGTGCGCCTTGGCAGCGGCCGAGTCGGTCGCGGAGGTCGGGTTCACGGGCGAGTGCTGGCCGGAGAAGCTTGAAGAGATGGCCCTTGACGGCCGACGAAGCGGTAGGTGTTGCGTGAAGGCGGACTACAGCGAGATACTCGAGTGCGAGCGTGGCGTGGCGCGGCTGAAGCCCCGTCGATAGCGTCGCGAGGTCTTCAAGGTATGCATGATCAATCGGCGTTTCGCTGGTTGAGAGCTCCGCATCGGAAATGGTAGAAGTCGAAGGTACTGATGGAAGAGGCTCGAGCGGCCGTGCGGGAGCGAAGAGAGCGGCATTGTAGAGCTGTCCCTCGGCGCTCATCACGGCATCAGCGCCCGTCGCTTCGAGACAAGCGGCGAGGTCGGCGTGATACAGGATATTGCCGTTCGCAAAGACGGGAACCTTCACGGCTTCCTTGACGGCGCGAATCTTTGCCCAGTCCGCTAGGCCCTACAGTGTAGGAGTCAGGCAGGACTCGGATCGGGAGTGGAGATGAAGCGTACGGTATTCTGACCGCGCTGTTCGCGTAGGCGCCCGTGGCACGTCAAGATCTGCGCACCGGCGCTCTCGAGCATCTTCGCATACTCGACTGTCTTCTCAATAGTCTCGAATACACGGAACTTTGCCGTGACGGGGACATTCAATCCTTCGTGTAGAGTACTGACTGCGCTCGATCAGTAAATATATAAGGATAGGTTCAAACAGTACTTACTGAGAGAATGGATGAGCGGCCAGTCCTCCATGAGGAATGCGCCATAACGACCTTTTCGAGCGATCTCCTGGGGACATCCAAGGTTGATGTCCACGGCGTCGACGGTGTGCTCGATGGCTTTTGCACCAGCGAGCAGCGCCACTGGGTCGTGCGCGCAGAACTGGGCCACAAGTGGCCGGTCTACGGCGCTGCCCTCCTCGCCATGGGTGAGGTCGTACTGGGCGTCCTTCGCGCTCTGCTTGAACTTGGGTTGAACGAAGATCTGTAGAGTATATGGGTTCAGATAATAGCTGTGGCGCGGAGATGAACACTGCAGACCTTGGCATTGATCATGGGCGTATACGCTAGCTTCCGTCTGGTCAGTCTACGTGTATTGGAGTCAAATGAGTGATGCGCACATCTGCATTATATCGACGAGCAAGCGTACGCCATGGGAGTTCGCTCTGGTCGACCATCGGCGCGACGACAGTTTTCGGTGAACCGAGCGCACGGTACAGATCATAGCCAGACAGCTTGCGCGAGGTCGAAGCAGCAGCGACGGTCATGGCTCCGATTATATCTAGCGCAGTGCGCCGGGGCGAACTGGTGGGGAGCAAGCGCTGAATGGCTGCAAGATTGTGGTCGGAGACAAGATTCGGCTCCAAATTCTCCGCGCGGCGGAAGCTTTCTCTGAGCTGTGGAACTTTGCCTTTTACCGCCATGTCTTCTCGCGAGCTACTGGAAGTCGAAGATGAAGAGGCCCGTCGGGATCGCCTTCGTATGTACAGCTTGGATACAGGCAGAGTGGGAGGTAGCTGAAGTGTGCATAGAATCTATCCTGGAGTCCGTAGACGCTCGCGGGCCACAATCCCACTCTATGCCTCCTCCGCCTGTACCTCCATTCCCGATTCTCCAACAATCTACTTCACCTCTTGGGCCTCCCACCGACCGTGAGTGTTGTCTGCAAAGCTCACTCATAGCGTACTCAACCGTTTTGTAACAGTACTCAATCGCGTACAAGCCTTCCTCCCACAATTCGCGGCGTCCAACGCGGCCCTGGCTCAGCAAGACCCAAACGCAATCAACATGGAGAACATTGAACCCACGCAGGACCAGATCATCCAAATGCGTCTTGGACTAGGCGTCTACGAGCAGCGCCACCGCCGTGGCTCTTCCTCCTCTTCATCTTCGTCCTCGAGCAGCTCCTCGACGTCATCGGCCTCAACGAGCGACTCCGGCTCCGATTCGAGTGGTTCCAGTTCGGACGAAGACTCGGATGAAGAGCTGGATCCTATATCTGCCTTTCTTATGGCTTCGCGCCCTGCTCGACCACTGCCGCGCCGCGTGCGGCCGCCGGCCGTGAGCGTGCTATCATCGTCGGTGGAGGATAGCCCTTCGGCTTCTTCGGTCTCCGTTACAACCCTGGACTCGTCGACGACGGACAGCTCACTGGCCTCAGCGGATACTACGGCCCCGCCCTGATCCCAATCAAAGCTGGCGCTCTGCGCACACAAGTGCTTACGACGACCACTGTCCTTAGTCAGAGGTGGACTCCGTGCCGCCTGCGTCTACTCGACCTCCACAGCCCACGGACGCCACCTTGCCCGAGGTCTTCCTCAGAGACTCTCGCCGCCCCCTAGGCCCGTGAGGTCGAATTGTAGAGCGGAAGGCGACGCACCCACCAAGACAAGAGCAGGTTGGCACGGGTCGGTCATGAGAGCAGACTACCTGTGGGAGGATTCAGTCGGGTCAGTTGAAGGGCATATGGAAATGCCGGTGGGGAAGCCAGGTCATCTGTGCCATGTAAAGCACCTGTGAACAGGAATGATGTACCTATCAGCTTCTCAACTCCACCGTGGTGCTACGAACCTCGCTTTCAACTGCACCTCGCACAGCGTCGACTTTTGGTCGACGATGCAGTGCGATCGAAATTGTTCATAGGGTGTCGTCCGAGAACGCCAAATTCCTCAATGGACCCGTCAATATATCGACGCACTCGTCTAGGTCCATTGAGTTGCCTCTTACCGTGAGTGTGCGAGAGATGGAGTCGTTCGTCGTCAGAACTGATATATCTTTCCTGACGCTCCGCATGGGCGCTAATAACCACGTTCATCTTTCATGACACTGGCTTATTATAGGACACCAACCCAGCGATGTATATGGCAGAAGGCCTTGCGTATGTTTCCAGCTTGTGCCTATCGCCGCGTCTTCGGCTAACTATGGAGGTGCCGCCGGATCGTTGCCCGGTCGAGGGGCGTCCGATCTCTGCGCGGGCGTATGTTGTTATCGTTGATGGGTATCAAACATACACGCGCATATGGAGAATTATACCCCTATCTCGCGACTCTCCCGATGCGGAATGCCAGCGTTCATATGACGAAGGAGGGGCCTATATAACCCAGCGCTACATGCCATCGACCGTATCAGCCGTTCTGAGCCCCGCTCCCCACCTTGTTGATCCGATGTCGCTATCAGACCTGAACAATACTGCAGAGATCGAAGTTGGGGACGCGCTATACGAGTTCACTGCATCTTCAGCCATTCCTTTGCTCCTCATGGAGAGCTTTGACGTCGGTAAGTACATCGGTTGCATTATGACCTTTATTGTAAAGTGCTGGTCGACATTATTCTGCAGGTGCACTCTGCTGCGGTGTCCCTTCAGCGAGTTACATGATTTGGTGTGGTTTCTTAAATCTACTGCTGCGGGTAAGCGAGTTACCTCGTTGATGCCGTGATGGCAGGATCGAAATGCAGGCGGTCACCCGCGCTCCACTATTGGCAGCGATATGGACGACTCTGGCAGCGCTCATCACTCATTGGGCACTGGCTCTACAACAATTGACCTCACTTATCACCGGTCGGTACGTGCTTCACTCGGAATCCTCCCTCCCCCCTCCATTGATACTTGCAACTTCATTCTCAGGGCTCTAGCCATCCCACTCACGTTATACGAGATGGTCTACTCATCGTCCCCGGAGGTCACGGAGTTCATTTCTTTCGGGCTCACATGGCAGTATGCACATCTGATTGTGACGGAGACTGTCTTATTCGGTGTGTACCGTGTGTCGGTATGGCCGTCCCCATTATATAGCTTACGAACTTTGAGCAGGATTCGCATCTTCCATGTTCGGAATCGTGTTATATGTGATTATATGGTCCGTAAGCCATGCCACTAACCTTCGCTAGCCCAAAAGGGAACTAAACGTAGGAAATGGCGTTCTGAACGACGTTTTGGACTCGCGGTGATCATCCCTATTGCTACCATCATCATGTACTCGACGTCCGTGACGCACTGGGTACTCAATGTCCGGTATTATACCTCATTCAAGCAAGGAGCGGAGGGGGCACGTAGCCCCTACACACCTTACACTAAGCAGCTGACAGTTGCTCTCATGGCGCTCACGTCGACCAATGTAAGCATTAGCTAGCATCTACGACTGAACAATCGTGTTCGAAGTCCTGATGCGATTTTACAGACAATTTTGAGTGACTCGGTCGTTCTCTGGCGCATGTGTGCTGTCTGGAGTATGGCACGCCCGGCCTTATCCTTTTCTGGACTTCTTATGATGGCCTTACTGGCACTCAACATTGCCAACATCATCGCGGTTTCTGACCCGGAACTGGAAGCCACCGGCATAACTCACAACGTTCACGACTCCGAGCTCATATGGACGTTCGGACAGAGTTCTCTCGGTCAGGCGGTAGTATTCATGTCAATGGGTAGTAATATAAGCGCGACGTTCCTTGTTGCGCTAAAAGCATGGTAATGCACTCCACCCCCTTATTCTTCTGGATGACTGCTTGCTGAAGCTATGCTAGGATGCACAGAAGGCATTGGGCTGAACTTGCTCGCCTTGGCAACCGCCGCACACTCGTCATGCGAGTGATGGAGCTCTTAGTAGAGTCAAGTATCGTTTACATGGGGATCTGGGTAGGCTCTGCCGGTTTGCTCTTGTTCGCATCCACTGACTTTCAAAACCGATCCAGGTACTGTATTGTGCCAGCTTCTTCCGGAGGATTACGACACAGTACTCGATTCAACTTACTTCGTTCCCGATCGATGCTGTTGACTATCTTGATGCAGTGATGGTCCAGATCACGGTTAGTACCGCTTGATTGACCCATAGCACACTATGCCGATCAATATCCTCCGCAGACTATATACCCATTGCTCGTCTTCATTGTTCTAGCTGTCGACAAGTCGCAATATACGCGAGGATACGAAATCGCACTTCAGAGAGAATCACCGCGCAAGAGGACTAGCGGGTTCGCAGGCCCTGTTGCATTTAGCACAGATGCAGAGTGTTTTAACAATGCTTCGGGCCAGAAGATCACATTGCCGATGATTGCACTGAATACAGATAATGGCAGCGACCATATGCCAAAGTAAATGAAGTCACAGATCGCTGCAACTTAGTAGCACCATGTATATCACCCATGCCATCTAGTGCTACATCCGCAAATACATGTTCCCACTCTGTAGATCACCTACTTCTACCATATACTTCGTACATCGTTCTCCGCCTCTTCCATTTCCTTCATCGTATCGAAGATCGAACCAAGTGCAACCCAACCAAAGGTCTTTGCACCAAACAGCTTATGCTCAGCCAAGGACAGCTGCCACGCGGCCCAACCACGCCGTAAACCTGTCGACAGCGGCTCTTCCTCCGTGGCGGCAAGCTGAGAGCGAATATGACGAACGAGGTAGTCCGTGTGCTCGCGCATAGTCGCCATGGTCTCCCTTCGCTTTCGCAGCAAGCTTGTCTTCTCGATGATAGTGCCGACGAATACCTCCTCCTCCGTCAATGTAGAAGTTCGACGATGCGACAGCACATGCGTCGCGCAGATACCCTGCAGCTCTCCTGCGTGATACCGGAAGAGCTGGGCGACAGTGTCCCGCACGCGCTGAGGTGCCTCTTCGTCTGTATCTATGAAGCTGTTGACCCGCTGCCGTATTGTCAGATGAACGGGGTCTTCGTCGGCATCCAGCGCGATGTCGGCAAGCCCCTCGGCAAGATCGTCTACATCGAGGTTCCTAGTCCGCCTCTGTCGTTGCTGCTGGCGATGTTCCTCCCTGGCAGGGTCGACGTCGGGCAAGTCAATCCGCCGATACAAACGACCGAGTGCACGACGACTTTTATAGTGCGTTGTGGAACTCGCAGCATTCACTGTTTCCGGCGCACTCCAGTCTGGCTGTGCGCAGTGTGTGTTAGTATCATGCAAAAGCCGTGGAACTTTGATACGGTACATACTCGAGCGCTGTACCTGAGTCTCGGTATCCTGTCCACTGCGACGGCTTGTCCCGACTGAGGATTTAGGTGAGTTTGTGGACTCAACGATGCCCTTCATAAAAGTTGATTAACCTTTTGATAGTCGACCGCATCACTGTGCAGTTGCGACAGGATCATACAGTTCGAGTCGAAGACGTGGTCCGGGCTTTGATCAGCCGTGATCAGCCAATTGGTCGCGATCAAGCCCAGAACCTAGCGGAATTGGGTCAGTGTATCCCTCAAAGAAATGAATGGATCCTAGGTCTGACATCGGAGTTGATGTAGTCAACTACAAAGTCAGCGACGTCAGCCATGGTGCTGGGCCTGTTGAGCACCCTCCTCGGTGCAGGGTCGTAAGCTGCAGGTTCGCTGATCATCTGGGGCCTAAACTCTGGGCAGTCCTTCAATGGAATGATATTGTACAAGTCGCCGTCCAGATCTCCTCCGCCCAGGCATGAGGGCAATGGTCGCCGTCCTTCGTTATACAGTCAGCGATGCAATCCTTGCATGCACGAGCATGTATAGGGGACTCACCGCGTGTGGAGAATACGATCATATTTGGTAAAGGCTCTCTTGCAAAGGAACTCCCGGTTGGCGGGCGACCAATGGCGGTAGCTATCTGCACGTCTCCGGGGTGGCAGGTAGGAGAGCGAGAGATGAGAACGTCGCCCTCGAGGTAGGTCAATGTACCATCTCTATTACGCACGCACGCGTACACCTCGCTTCCCCACAGGGCGCCGTGCACATCGGCAACTCCGACGAGAGTGTAGCCTTTTGATACAGGGATGCGCGCGTGATTCTTAAGGTCACGAAGGATATGATTGACCGCGAACACCAGCGATCTGTCGTAGAACTTGTCCCCGACGAGATGATCGACGCCTAGCTTTGATAGATTGTTCAGAACGGATGATGCTCTGAAGCTAGTGCCCAATCCGTACTTGTCGAAAAGCTGTGCGGTGCTCATTATCTCGCGCATAGAGCCTTTGACCTCAGAGACAGCCGCGTCTTGGTACTTCTTGAACACGGCGTACGACACGCCGAGTCCCTCGAGGACCATGATAAGAGGTCGGTTAAGAAAGTACGCGTTAGGTCCATCGAAAGCTCTCGCGATCTCCACGTAGGGCTCGTCTGGTGCATCGAACTTCTTCATCGAAGGCCTCAGCACAATGACTGCGCCGCGCAACTTGTGGTCGACAGAAAGCATCCCTTTCGAGCCTTGGAAGCGTACTTGAAATGCTCTGGGAGTGTCGATACGCCGCTTCGTACGCTTTCGCTCCTGCAACTCGGCCCAAATTTGTTCTGCGAGTTCCAGAGATAGCGTGCCGACCCCGTCGGTATGACAGTAACGCCCATCTGGTGTCATGATGTCCTGTCCGTACACGATCTCCTCGACTTCCACGACAGCTTGGTCCGTCGCAGTGAACGCCTGCGATATGCGCGCAGCGTAACGAGCAGGACACACTCGGGTTGCATTGTCGAAGGTCCCAAGCGACGCGATGACCCTCGCAGCATCGACACGTATCGTTTCTCCGTGCCTGTCACTACACACGAATGGTCTGACAAACCTGCCGACTGTTGAGTATATCATTCACAAACAGAGCCATAGATGCCCCTACCATACAGTGTGCTCCTTTAGAGCCGATAGGGAGTACGCTAAGGGCTTTGTGAACACGCAATGCATAGCAAAAGAAGGCGTAGAGAAACGCACCCAGGAAATGATACCTCTTACCGGCGACCTCCAGACCTTCCTTTAGCGCCTTCCCCACGCGAGATCGCACGAAGCCTCGACTATCGATTTCACGGTCGAAGCGATAGGGAACAGAGCCATCATCCATGAAGCTCACGCGGATGAAGCAGTCGTGGTGCTCTCGAGGATAAGTTCTCAGGACTCTGTTCGACTGTTCCCGAAACGGGCCTAACTCAGGTCAGTATGTAAACAAAACACCTATGAACCCTGACTGACGCACCATCTAACAACATCCCTGTAGCGGTCAATGTCACTTTGTGGCTGTAGAAAACATTCGCATCCGCCGTAGAATCAGGGTCAGGGAGCGAAGACTGCAGCTCGTAATCGGCCAATGCACGTCCGAAACATGTTTCGAGAGTCTTCTGAGAGGGAGGTACGTCGCTTCTGTCCCACCAACCAGCCACGCGCTCACGGAAGAGCTTCAAGAGGCTAGCCACCTTCCTCGATCCATGGCTTGCCATGAGTGATCCAATACGAGGGATGAGGCGAAGCATCTCAGTCGCATCGACGAGCAAGTTGTTGACGGTCGCCTCTATCTGGAAGGAGACTCTCCAAGGGAAGTGTCGCATCCAAAGACGCAGCTCTTCGAGCACAGTGGGGGAGAACAATGCGCGTCTTCCCACGGTAACCTGGAAGGTGTGCACGGAGTGCAGTTGGGCTACCCCAGCCAGTCGTTTGAACTTCTGCAACTGCTTTGCCGACGTTAAAACTAGGCGCATGGCCAAGGCGGTATATGGCGCTACGCTCCCATGCCCCGAGAAAGGAAGGCAGGACAGACGCTGGCGAGGAGGTGCCCGTGTGCCTGGGGCGCCTGTACCACTCCTCTCTAGCTCAAATCGGGGCGGCACGCTCAAGCTCAACCAAACGGCCGACGATTCTCCGTGATTATACGCTGACAGTCTGTTGATCGAGACGTGGCGGATACCGACCACAAGAAATGCGCCACGACCATGGCGAATGCTAAGGCGGAGCTGCTTATTCTCGTCAGAGAACCAAAGCATGGCCTTGTCGTTGACGTCCCGTTCCCACTCGACGGAGAACGTGCCGTCGCGGCAGTCCCAACCGAATTGAACAGTCTTGACGGACACGGACTGGGAAGATAACTCATGCATGCGCTGTTCCTGGGCCTCCAGCGCTTTGGAATCCTGGTACGGGCACCGCAAGAGACGCCTGATGACGTTGGCGTCAGGGATTCCCCGGCTCACTCGAAAGACGAGAGGGCGACCGCCGACAGTGCAGGTCTTCTGTGGCCAGTGGCCAGAGCCACGAGCCCCGTACGCCTGGAGGAACAAGTGCCCGATCTCCATAGTAGGAAATGTCACATATCCTGTGCCGTTGTGCGCATGAGTACCGTGCGAACGGCCTTTCGGACGTATGAGGACCACGTCGAAGTTGAGAGGCACCGGCCAATGAGTACTGAACGGGGGATTGTGCAGCAGGCCGGCCAGCGCACGGGAAACGTCGTGTTTGGTGGAGGAAGGATTGACGTTGTACACCGCAATCTCGGACATGACGGATTCCGTGCGCGATCTGTGCACCGAATGTCAGTGTATGAAGCTTTACAATAGGAGAGGCCGATATACTAATGTGACGCAGGGCAGGCAAGAGCTTTGCAGCCGGCCGGTCCTCCAGATGAGCTAGAGATGGAGGGACGAGGAGAGACCACACTCCCTTCATCGGGAGCGTATCTGGATCGACTCTATCTTCACAGCGACAGGCGTCTATTCGGAGTTCTTCGCGACCCCTGATTGCTTCTTGACGAAGCCCTACATCACATGCAGGGGGGGAGCGGTGTTACAAGGTTCACCTGTAAGAGCATCAGGATACAGTCAAGGCGGACAATTATATGTGCCACCTCTCATATCTGGTTCACTGCCAATACTCGCAGAGGCCAGTATGAGAAGAGGATTTCAGATCGGTCTTTGTCGGCCGCGTCGCCGAACGGGCCGATGTTGCATCGCCGTACCTGCGCTCGACAGCTCCTGATCCTAAATGAATAAGCGGATAGCCTCGTTAGTATTTTCTTTCAGTCAGTCCAAGAGACAGAGGTCAAGGATATGATTGATGTGTAAGGTCTGCAGCCAGCGCCAGCTCTCTCACGTGCTGGCCATGAACCGTAGGGTTGTTGCCCAGGTTCAGAGGGTTGCCCCGCATTCGCTTACAACCTTAACAGCGGTGGCGCTAGTGGTTCAGCTCATTGAGAACTCACAGCTCAGATGGTTGTACAAGTATTAACCAGTCGTCGGAGCTCTTGCGGAGTAGCAGGCATGAATGAGATGATTAGACGAGAAAATGAATGCAGGGTAAGTACAGAATGCAGGATCTGTTGGAGTCATATAACGCAAGATCAGAATGGTACAGGGTGTGTCACAGCTCCGCGAACTCACCCCTCAGCTTCCACCAAAACTCACAACAAAAAGGTAGCCACGCCAGGCCACCAATTTATGACTTCCAGATGAGAAGAGCGAGCGAACCGACGTAGAAATAGATGAAATGCTTCGTTTCTAAAGACGTAAAACGGGTTAGCGCGCTGCACGACACGCCAGCACGCTGCGCACGCGCGCAGACAGACGCGCGCGACAGTGGCTCGTAGTACGGATTCCAAACGTACCATGCGTGACATAGCTCCCAAAATTCTTGCCAACGACGACGTGCCATGTCGGTCCGTGGCGTCGGTCAAACTCCTTCTTGATCTGAGCGGCGATGTCCTTCTCAATGTTGTACTTCTCCAGAGCGACGGACGCAATCTCGACGGCCTCCTGCTGCATCTCCTCGGTCATATCGACATTCTTTATCGTGGCTTTCGGGGCGCCATTGCCGCTGCCGATGCCTGTGGTGTCTGTGGACGACGAAGTTGGCGCGTCAGGTTTCTCGGACATGATGATGGGTGGCGGGTATTGGTAGGTGTTCAACCTGAATGATGCGGTCAATCCCGACTGAATTGCAATAAAGAGAGATAATATTGAATGCACCTCTATACAGGGAGATGATTGAGGGAGGAAGAGAGGTTCGAATACACGCGCGCCGTCGCGTTTTGTGAACACGGGCAAGGCACGTGTAGCGCGCGCCCATCTCGATCCTTGCCTGCGCAGGACACTGCACAACCGTTGACCAGAAGCCGGTCGAGCTGGAGTAGGAACGATGCACAAGGTCGACTTCCTTATCGAGACATCTCCACACGGTCACAGAAGCTTGTATGTTCTTGTTCAAACCTTGCGCCCGTCAATCCACCTGCTTGCGTACCGAATACGGCGACTTCGTCGTGCGCCGACAAGCCGCATCTTGCGCGTGGCCCTCGGGCTTGAATGCCTCTGGGAGAGTACCCTGTCGACCGCGCTGCTCGCATCTCCTTTCTCTGTTCGCCGTCGCCGGTCGATCTTGCGCTGCATGCTTTCAGGTGCTTTCCTCCCAGCCGATCTGCTGTAGCACGGCGCTTATTCGGGACCATGACTGGACCGGTCGCACAAAGCACGTTCATCTCCCAATGAATCGCGTATGATTGTACGACATGAGCCTCGAGCGAGTCTCGGGTAGGTGGCAGTTCGCTTGGCTGGATGCTGGATCTCGCGTACGGAAAATCGGTCAGCGTACCGACCGCCTCTACGAGCGATCCACATACGGTAGTGTTTCGCTTGAGCGCAACCTCTGGCGCTCTGCCCAGACGGCGCTCAGATGAAGAAGGTTTGGTTTGCTCGTCAAGGCGCCAACACCGCAAGGTGCGTGTGGGTGTGTACGAAAAGAAGCACTGGTGTCAGGTGCTACGGCGCTATTGATCACACAGCTATGTGAGCAAGCCTGTATTCATGGGGTTGTATACCGATTTCACTCTCGAGCGGCGACATTCACCGGAACCTCCGATCACTAGTGATTGCGTGACTGGTGAGTACTGTACTGCCTGTGTTGATCTGCCACTTGTTGACCCGCTGCTTGATAGCTGCGGACATGGGCCCGATGAACGCTTTCTCAGGTCCACGCCGCATAACCTTTCTTATGTTCGCGTGCTGTCACATATGGAACAAAGCACCTACGGCACGGACATGGGATTGAGGTCGAACCTCGAAGCGAGATGACTGGAGGCACCCTCATACTCGATGTAGTTCGGTACAAAGACCGGCGGCGTTGGTCCTCGCAAGAACCGAGCGTCTGACTGTGACCATCTCATGCCCACCAAACGGACACGGCGATTCGTAAGCTTATCCTGGCTTCTCTTGACTTGGATTGCGAGCATGTCACGCAGTTGCTCATATACGTTTAGTCCATTCGCCCTAGTATGAACGGCACGGGACGCGACGATGGGTCTTGATACTCGATCGACAGCGAGTATAGCGCTGAAATTTGAGATGAACGCAAGTAGTGCTATGACGTAGTGCATCTTTGAACCGGATGAGCCTGTGCTCTTGCTGGGCATCGTAGACGCATCGCATACAACCGGGCCTCAGACTCGTGCGCAATAGTCAATGGGACTCCTCTCAGCGTCAAGCTCGCCTCAACCTCAGACAAGTATGTAGTAATCGTGTCACATTTACTCCACCCGCCGCGAGGACCTTCAACGTCAGATCGTCTATGGGTGCTTCTCAATACTCGCCGCTTTCAACGGATTCGGTATGGGTGAGATGAGATGGCTTACCGCATGACACGTCGACAATGAAATATCTCCCACTCGAAGGTTAAAGAATCCTTGGCAGCGTTGAAGAAGACGACTCCGACGTCGAGGTACACCTCGCACGCGGTGAGTGACGCCGTGGAAGATCAAGAACGGCATACCGGGGACTCAACATCGTCGACGTGCCAATCGTTCTTCGCGCACAATTCGCACAAGTGGTGGAAGTGATCGTTCTAACATAGAACGTTGCATAGTTGCTACAGCTACACTGACAATGTGACAGATCTGAGTCCATTGTACGGCACAAAGCAGGCAAGACAAGACGACAATGGGCTCGGCCCTCAGGCCCCAGGTCCGATTATGCAGGGAATGCGATGGAATAAGTGCGGAAGGGAGACAGGGTCTTCGGGTAGCGGGCAGGAGATCCGGGCCGGCGGGACGGACGGGGCGATTGTAATTCAAGCAGTACTTTGATCAATATCTGAGCGTACACTAGGTAACGGGATTGCGGGGTTAGGCGCCAATAAAAAAGCAAACGGGATATCAATGCAGCAATGGGTATGCATGGCTCGAAGACATTGACAGAGAAGATGTAAAGGCGGTACGACGACGAGATGTATGAGCGCTGATAAAAATGGAAGACTGGTTTCTGGACGGGGACGAGGAATGCGCGTGGATGCCGGGCGGCCCGCCGCTGGGCCCAGACGACGGGATCCGAAGGACTCGGTGACAGCTTGGGAGAAGAAGTAGGATGTATCGCGTCGAGGGTACGAGGCTTTTGCAATTGAGGAGCTTGCCGAGTGAGAAGGAGCCTGACAGGTTATGAAAGCACGAGGACGATGTAGAGACTTCGAAGAATGATTATTGGGGGATAGCCGAGCGCCCAGCAGTATCCAGAACACAAGATATGCAATCTAACGCTCTCGATAACGAGGATCATGTTCTCCGCCAGGCGGGGGTGGCAGCTGTGAGATTGACCCACCTCCCTGAGGGCGAGGAGGCGCAGTTATACTGGCAGTACTCGCGCGCCGAGATGAGCGCACATCACCGGGCGTTTGCGAAGAGTGTTCTGACGCCTCGGCGCCGAGATTGGGTGGGAGTCTGGAGGGTGACTGCATGTAGCCTTGCGGAGGTGGGGCGAGTATGCTTGACCCACCAGCCATAGGAGGTGACCGCCCAGGCACTCGTCCCGCGTAATGCACCTCAGATCCGGAGGGTCTCCTAGCTATGTACGTATCGCGTGAGCTCAAAGTCCACGGAGATGGATAGCAGACCTGACTTACCCGTTATGTAGCCAGGAGAACCGCCTTGTTCAGATGGTGGTGGAAGGACAGGTGGTGGTGCAGGTGACGGAGCACGTTGTTGCTGCGCGCGGAAAGGGTAAGGCGCGGGGTAAGAGCTCGCAATCGGAGATTGGGTCGGATTTCTATAGGCTTCGGAGGCGGCATAAGCAGATTCAGGATCCGTACGGTGTGACGGTCCCGCTATGGGCTGACCAAATGCCGCCGGAGGGTACGCGCCACGATCCGCGAGCTGCGGCGCAAAGATAGCAGCGTTACTTCCGGTAGGCATCTCTCCCGGCGCGGCTCCTGCGGCGTTTATGTTGCCCTGCATGCGCTCTACCACAGCCTCCAGTCGATCGAAGCGGGCCTTGAGGTCTTCGAACTCGCTCCTACTCACATACTTGTCACTATCACATGTGTTAATGGGCGCATATACGCAAAATTGATGAAAGGCGTACACGGGCTCGATGACATGCCATTGACATTTGGCTTGATCGCCGCGCCGGGTGCATGGACCACAGGGATGTGCTCTGCTCGATGCGCACGATCAGCTTAACACCGAAGACCAACTCGGACGCGATCGCGCACCTATCACACTTTATCTTACGTCGTTTGCACTCTGATCGCGTGCAGAGCGAAGATCATCAGGCGACCAGAGTAGAAAGCGCGACCGGCGCAAGGAAAGAGCGGCGAGGGAGGGCGTTCGAGCCGACGCAAATATAAAAGGGGGTTAGATGAAAGTGATCAGCGTCCGCGGAGGCGTTCAGGCGGGCGCGATGTACGCACCTGTGCAGCTCAGCGCTTGCCGTCTGCGTTTCTGCTTAGGCCGATTCCCCTGCTCTCCCTCGTCCAGGTCCGAATCAGCGGCTGCGTGAGTGGCGTACGGGTCGATGCCCAAGCCGGAATCTGAATGGCTATGCGAGCTGCCGGCGATAGGCACGACTGACGGCAGAGGCATGGACACCGTGGCATGTGGGTATGCGTGCCGCTCATCAGGATATGTCGGTGGGGGTACGGCTTGTGACGCTCCCAGGTAGAGCGAGTGAATGGACGGGAGTGATGTGTGAGCAGCCTGTGGCGCGTTCGCTGCGCCTGGTGGTGGGGGTACTCGAGAGCCGCGATCAACAGAGGGAGATGGCGGCGAGCGAGACTTTCGCTTCAAGGGGCGAGGAGGCTGAGGGTCCATCCGACGATCGAGTGGTTATGGCAGGGGCATTATAAGTCTCGGATGAGCGGGGCGGAGCAGAAGCGCACACCAATCGCGCAAGCCGAGTCTTATATCCGAATGAGCAAGAAGAGAGACGGGAAAAATGATTCGCATGGCGGAGATGCACGGCCTTGATAAATCAGCAACAGATCTAGGGAGACACAGTCGTCTATCCCCCTGCGCCGTACAGCCGGAGACTGCGGAAGTTCAGGCTAAGGGGGTTGAAATCGGGACGTGGACCAAGCGGCGCCTGTTGAGTAGTGCCTCGACCAATACAGAAAGCACATCTGTGCCCCTTGTAACCTCGCTTTGGTAACCAGAACACGACCCTGACGCCCAAGCTATCGTTCTCGGAAGAGAGCGACGAGGATAACCTCTTCCTCGTCGCTTCCCGAGCCTCGCTCCCGGGCCCGTCATATGAAGCCTGAGGCAGAGAATTCGGTTCCGTACAGAGACAAGACAAAGACCCGACGCTCTTGGTGCCTCCGATAGTCGCATCGCGAGCGCGAATCGGTTTCAAGGCAGGTAGCGCGAGTCTACACACGGACAACACGGACGCCGGACGACGGTCGTCAAGAGCTCCAGGCCGTGATTCATGATCTCTCCGAGGATTGCCTCCTCGTGGGAAGAATGCGGCATGTCGACGTCAAATTCATTTAGAGAATTCCGTCCGCGTGCCTCCGTGCCTTGCTTCTCGCTGCGACCACCACCACAAACATCTTACACCCACGAGCCCCACGGAGGCCACGAACGTCGTTCGACGCACCTCCGCCTCTTCCAAGCCACTTTGTTCTACGTGAATGGAAGTTCTCATGCGTTTCTCGGACTTACTGCGGACGACAGGCATCTATCATAATGCAGCGCACCTCGTGGTACAAAGTTATAATGCGCGCTTGTTTGATTTCACGCTGAAGCTGTGATACCTGTTACAAAAGCGGTTCTTTGCATGCTTAACACGACGATATAACCACGCAATATGGTGCGGCAGGACAAATCTGAACCCGGCCCCGTGTTCATTTTCTCTCGGTCCACGCTCGGAATGGTAAGTATGCGTATGTACCAGCTCGTTTCAAGCTTCAAAGCAAAGGTGCAACGGCTCCCAAGGGCCCTATGTTACGGTTGCGCTGTAACTAGTTCAAAGTCTTCAACATATTGCATGTCTAGCAGCTGAGTAGGGCAACTCGAGCAGAGAGTTTTGTCATCAATGAGTTCGTTACACGGATCTACAGCAGGGAACGATTGGTGGGCGGTATCCCGTCACTGCGGCTGATCACCCTTTCTCTGGCGTAACAAAAAGCCGGTCGTGGACCATGAATGGTCGATATCGCAGCCGTCGCCGCCGCCGCCGCAAGGGGGTACGTATATCTCACTCTCGTCGCGAAGGTAAGCTCCACGCCCTGTTTACCCTGTTCCCAGAGCATTGTAGCCGTAATTTCCGCGGGAATGACCCTCGAATGAGCTCAACCATCACATCTGTAGCTCTCCAACGCCAAGCGCTATTCTTCAATAACGCGGGCCGGCGGTCGGGAGAAGGTTGCAGATCTCAATTGCGAAGGTTCACAGCAACCGCGGCTACCACTACACATGCTCAAGCGTATCAGCTGTACTGGTAGGACCCCGGCCCGCTACGCACGACATCGCATCGACTCTTGAGATCTGAGAGCTGCGTACACAAAGGTAACTCCGGTATCCATGCACAATGTCCCTTTCATCTAGCGTTCATGCGGTCGGCCTCGTACCACCGATCGCTCGTACCTGTCGCCACGTACCAACCTCGTTCCTCATAGAACCTCTCAGCATCAATTAACCCCGAGCGGTCCGTTGATGTCCGGAGGTGCTCGGACCCGCCATCGCATAGTGATGATGATGGGGAAACTCCCACATTGAGCGACGATGGCATTGACTCAAGAACGGATGGACAGGATGTAGAGCTTGCCTGGCTGTGGCAAGATGCTATTATTCCAACTATTTATTGTTCGTCTCGAGCCATTTGCCAATGGCTATGCCAATACTCTAAGGGATCACAAGATTACGCAGATGTTCCTATGCAGCGTCTCTCGGCGTCGCCGCTTTCTTCTCCTGGCGCCGGCCCGCTTTTCGATCAGGCATACAGCCGGTGTCGGCGTAACTAACGAACTTTACGCGGCTGCGAGACCATGAGGTATAGCCGTGAGTATGACTTCCAGCTGCGGATGAGATGAGTTCATGTGTGGTTGACGCTCGAATATGGGTGAAGGGGCTCTCAGGCTGTCAGCGCCCCCTTGTCTATCACTGTCCCTGTGTACAGATATTCGATGATGTATCATTGACAGAAATCATACGGTTATCTGCTACGATGATGCTGCGAGCAGTCCTCTTTCAAGTACACCAGAACTACCAGTCCCCAGTCCCCGTCGAGCGGCCTGTCGGCGACGGCGATAACGTATAAATGCGGAAGGAGAAGAGAGCCAGACTTACGGATACGTCCCTCTGACAACTAGATCCAAGATCTCGCTTGATGCTCCGCGCCATGACTCGGCCGCCTCGAGCCTACGATACTAATCGAAATTGTGTTGCACAGGCTAGGTTGAGAGTCAATGCGGCCGCAGCTAAATGCTATCAGACCATACGGGTTTAGCGTAGCGACAGGCCAGCCGGGATATGAGGGGCGAAAACGCCGAGGTGGGTGCACAGCGCTCAGATCGAGATCTGCAAGGCATTCAGGGAACACGCGATGATGGATACACGTTCACGGTCAGCAGAAGGCCAACAACGCCTCCATCGAAGGCCGAAGAGCGCACCCGCACCTGTCGTCCTTCACACCGTCGATATCGTGAAGTCATATGCCTGTCAGCCCCCCACTTGCGCAACGCTGAACCTCGCGGCTTCTAAGAATCGTCCAGGAGAAGAGCTTTGGACTCACACCGTTACGAGCTATCATTTACATTTAGGCGCCCCGCGCAAGGCCTTCAGATATACCTTTTTGACAGCTTAGACAGACCCGAAGGCTGTGTACGTTGGGGTATTCGACCAGCTACCGTGATCGGACAGGGGACCCACCAAGTTGTGCGTAGCCCGCCACCTAATTCTGATAGCCTACCGATAACGGGATTTGAAATTCACAACGTCAAGAGCCCTTCACATGTCGTGTAAGTCAGTTACCTTGTAGTCATCTCCCGTCGCACCAGCTACCTATCTCTGCCTAACCGGCCTGAACTCATCCCGCCGTATCGGCCTAAACAGTCGCAACCACCCCGTCAAGATTCGCCATATCGCGCACCTGGTTACGATATCCTTTGGATCGGCAGTCGTAGTGGTATAGGATATGTCGTTGATGGAGGGCCGTCAGGATTGTGCGGACGAACTCGGCTACCGCCCCGGCCCTCCTCACGCGTACGTCGACCTGTTCGTCAGGCGGTCTCAGTTGTCCTTCGCCACCTTGTTGCCAGTTAGCAGACTGAGAGGGACCGCTCTCAAAGCAGTCACTCTACGTCCATCGCAACCTTCACTACGTACAACCCCAGGCGACGACACGCGCATGTTTATACGAGTTCGGGAATTGAGTATATTGAGTGTCGATGTGCGCGGTCGACGGCCCATACACGACCCCGCGAACGCAGAAAGGCACTCCATCATTTGCCCAACAGTAGTGCAATCTTCGCCTCCAAGTTCCAAGCATATCGACGCGCGGACTTCGAAGTGACTTGAAGGCGCGGGTTCGTCCTCATGTGAATTGTAGATCCACGTATGGGTTTCGCAAGTTGCCACTCTGCACTCAGATGATCGTGGCAGGATACGAGACTAAGACAGCAGTATATTTGGGCGAGGGTATGTCTATAGGGTACAGATAGATAGAATACAGATAGAGCATAGATATAAAGCGAGTACGCGAGGAAGATGTGGAAGAAGCTGATTAGCCCTCCAACCGTGGAGTATAACAGGCGAACGGCATGCCCAGCTAGTTCCCAAGAAGCTGTTCTACTTCCACCCCACCGATGACGGCCTCATCGGGCAGGGCCTCCGCCGTCATACGTCGAGCGAGGAGGAAGATGACTGTTGAAGAAGAAACGAAAATCGCGCGCGGTTCGACTTCTCGCACTCGTCGGACCGATGATCCGAGCCACGCGGCATTTTGCAAATTGCCGGCCACCTACACCTCAACGCGCGCGCGTTGTCTCCTCTCTTCATCGAAAGTTCACCTTGGCTTATTTGACGCTTGCTGGCGCGACTTCGTCGCTCACCAGTCGGCGATGAACTTGCTTCAGGGAGAGAGACTTCAGCTCCCCAAGATCGCACCGTCTGGCTATTGGCGACAGCGGCCCGTAGAGTTGATATATACATCCGCCTCCCCCAGTAGTTCCCTCCATGTACCTACGGACGCTGTAATCCACTTGAATGAACGTCACTCTTTGTATGTACTCGGCGCAAGCCCTGAGGCCTGATAGCTGGAGGTTGCTCCCGTGCAATAACGCCAGAAGCCCTATTACGGGTTAATTGGAACTCGTCCGCGACCTACGACTTGAACGACCCACAACAACCTACACCACCACTCTCGTAGATGCGCATCTTGCGGAATAAGGAGGCTGCATGACCTCGCCTGGGTACCACTGAGGTCGAATCGTTTATACGCAGAGCACGCCAGCGCCAGAGTTACCTCTGGCGCAAGCTCTCTCCCAGCTTTATATTCGCGAGCATCCTTCTATATGGCTCTCACCGAACGATCACCGGTCACAACTACCCAACACGGCTTGATTTGGAGGACGAACGAAGCGAAAAAAGTACATAGATATGTGCAGGTTAGAACGAATGCTAGAGTACAGATGATCCACGATCCAGGAAAGACGCCTAGTGCTCGGAGACGAACATGGCGGCCATACCCATGCCCGAGCCAATACACATGCTGGTGACGAAGATCTTGCCGCCTGTCTGTTTTGCGACACTGAGACCAGTCGCGATCTGACGAGCACCAGCTATATATGTTCGTCAACAAGGTGGACTGTACGTCGGAGAAATGCAACTCACTGCAACCGAGCGGATGGCCGAGCGAGATGCCACCACCGTTGATGTTGACCTTCTCGTACGGGAGACCGATCTTCTCAATAGAGTAGACGGCTTGGCTAGCAAACGCCTCGTTGATCTCATAGAAGTCAACTTCGTCCTTCGAGACACCAAGGCGCTGCAAGAGCTTGGGGATGGCGAACGCCGGGCCAATACCCATCACACGCGGAGGTACGCCGACGACGCTCGCGCCAACGAACTTGCCGAGGATGGGCAAACCGAGCTTCTTCGCTACCGAGCGGCGTGCGAGGATGACTGCAGCTGCGCCATCGGAGACCTGAGATGCGTTGCCTACGCGAAGAACATGAGCGTCTATCTCGGGCAAGTTTCGGACCTAGAGTTCACGTACCTGCATGTGTGGTACCGTTGGCCTTGAAGACGGGCTTGAGCTTTCCAAGGCTCTCCGCCGTCACACCAGCGCGAATACCGTCATCCTGGTCAACGACGATGGTCTTCTCCTCCTCCGTCTTGGGGTCAACGAACTTCACGGTCAGGGGGACGATCTCGTCCTTGAACTTGCCCGCCTTCTGTGCGTCCGCCGCCTTCTGGAAAGACTTAGCCGCAAATGCGTCCTGTTGGGCGCGAGTGATGCCGAAGTCCTCTGCGACGTTCTCAGAAGTGATACCCATAGGCAACAAGCAGTCCTCTGCTTCCGGTACAGAGAGAACGGCCTCAGAGAAGCCGTCCGGCTGTGCACCGGCGCCGTAACCGAAGGTCATGGACTCAACGCCAGCACCTTCACATGAATTGGGTCAGTACGGTGCTTTGTAAGGCGGGGAGAGAAACAAAAGCTGAAACATAATGTTGTCTTCCGGGCATCTCACCGGACCCCGAGGTGTATACGCGCAGGCAACTATAACTTTGGCCCAGAGTGCACGATGACGAAGGGAATGTTAAAGTGATAGACTCACCGATACCAATGTCAATCTGGCCAGAGATAATCTGCCCTGCGATTTCGTTGACGGCAGTGAGACCAGAGGAGCATTGGCGGTTGACAGTGGCGATAGGAGTGTCGATAGGGATGCCGGCGTGAATCATAGCCATGCGAGCAGCAGTTGCACCTCCACCAGGAGGCAAGACGTTGCCGACGATGATGTCCTCAATGAGCTTGGGGTCCATGTTCGCGCGAGTGTATGCTGCGCGCAACGCGCCAGAGAGCAGCTCCTCCGGGCGTGTGTCCTTGAAGCCGCCCTTCTTGCCCTTGAAGTTGACGGGATATCAGGATCATATTCTCAATTAGAGTACTCTGAATTCACGCACCTTCGTAACCGCGGTACGAACAGCAGAAACAATGACAACATCAGTGTCTTTCTGCGCCAGAGCGGCGGCTTTGCCGGAGGGCGAGAAGACGTTGGTTACAGCTTGGGCGAAAGACATGACTGAGATGGTGGGGGTCGCGGTGCAAGCTGCTCAGCAGACGGTCCCTACTCTACTTAAACACGAGAGGTGATGCGGGGTATCCGGCAATGTCGACGGCTCGCTTGTGATTATTCGGAGCACGTGGGGAGAGTTCACCCCAAGAGTCGCACGCAGACTTGACCACAACGACCACCGTCACGATGTACCGGCCAGTATATCACCCCGAATGCACGTTGCTTTTCACCTGCATCCGGAGGCGAGCAAATCCGATGGGGTGAACAGCAGACACCTTACCCATCAAAGCGGACCGCCACTCGCTGAGCAAGCGCGCACGAGCCTGTAGGGTTCGCTGATCCACGGCTTGTATCCTTTTCTATCAAATGGGTGGCGCACTCGGTTCTTCGCCGAAAGCCTAGCTCAGGGTGTCATCAATAAGCGGCAATTCGGCATCCACTTATGAGCGAGCTTCCATGCACTCGCGAAGGCCGAGCGTCGCCTCCCTGATCCCTCCTGCCGGCGTCACGCTAATATAGATGGGCTTGTACTTCATTCAATGGGCTTCCAGAGATAAAGCCACGACATCTTCTACCTCATCGATATGTTTCGTGCGATCACCGGCGCATTCGAATGGCCAACGTGTGGATCGGCGTCCCGCGTACTCGCCACTACCGGGCGTTTCTCGAAGTCGTCCTCTCTAGCAGCGCGCATGCTTCGCGCGATGGTCGCTAGATCCTCTTTATCACGACATTCGGTATTTAAGAGGAATCCCAGAAGCCACTAGCCTCTACATCTCTGAGCTCTGCGATCCCCGCGCGGCCTCGTTGATCATGCCCGACGGACCGTCTTTTCATACTGAAGATCTCCTTGGATCCATAGGATATGCACAAGCGGTTGAAGCCGGCTCGTCTGGTATAGACGTGATCATCGTTGGCTGCGGGTTCGCTGGCATAACTTGTGCGATCGAATCAGTAAGGAAGGGACATAGCGTGACGGTCCTGGAGAAGTACGACGAGCTACGCATGATAGGTAAGCATATTTCTGCTCTTCTTACAGACCACCATACTGAATACATCGCACAGGTGATGTACGCAGTGCACAAGACTCCTTCGTCTCACACTCTGATCTCGTTGCAGGTCATCAGCTTCGGCTTGAATGTTGGACGGTTCTTCATGCGTTGGGGCCTTCATGATCGGTACGTCGCCCTTATGCGCTGAACTGTGTTTCCGTGTGGGTCGTCCGAGAAGTGCTTCTGCTTGTGTCTATACAGGACATGGTGCCCGCATAGGCGTCGGCCGCCGCGATATCAAGTCCTTGGGCTATTGTGCGCTCATCATGCGCGGCTGAGCCGCGCTTTCGAACCTAGTAGCTCGTCTATTCGAGTCGTAAATGAACAACCACCTGGCAAATTCCTCTCGTCTCGGCCATCTCGGCCTCGCGTCGTTCTTGATCGGTGTTAAGGACCCGAATTAACCCAGTATTGCAGGTTATGGCCCTTGTGCGGACACGCCACAGAGCTACAGCTTTACAACCATCTGGGCGAGCTTCTCAACAAACAACCGTTCCAGCAAAGCGCGCCTGGCACCTGCTCATACAACGGCCACCGCGGCGAGATCTTCGCAGCATTACTGGACTACGCTCGAGAGATCGGGGTGCGAATCCGGACGGGATGCGACGTGGTAGAGTACTGGGAAGACAATGAACACGACAAGGCCGGTGTGGTGCTCGAGGGTGGGGAGCGACTAGTCGCGGATGTTGTGATCGGCGCCGACGGCGTTCACAGCCGTGCGCGCAACCTTATATTGGTCAGTTAGTACCAATTCTTCACTGGACAAGAGTGATCTGACACGAAAGTGATGTAGGGGTACGATGATAAGCCTATATCATCTGGCTACGCCATCTACCGAACGTGGTTCAATGCGCAAGACGTCGGTATCGACAAGGATCCGTTGACGGACTTCCTTGCCCGCGATGAGGACATCTTCAAATGTTGGATCGGTGCGTAGCCTGTGGATCGGCTTGAATTAGGTCGCCATTCTGATCCAACATACTATCTCCAGGACAGGACATGCATCTGATCGTCACCAACTGCCAAAAGGGCACGCGCGTCAGCGCTCTATTGACCCATGTGTGAGTTCTCACACCTCTCGCGTCCCATCTACCCATATCTGAGGCTTGACTAACACTTTCATTCAGCGACTCTACCGATATCGGCGAATCCTGGTCCTTCCCCGGCGATCGCGCCGATGTCCTAAAACTCGTAGAGGGCTGGGACCCGGTCTGTGCTGCCGTGCTGTCCAAGGCGCCTCACTTCGTGGATTGGAAGCTCGTGGGCCGGGAACCTCTCCCGACATGGGTATCCAAGCATGGTCGACTTGCAATCATCGGAGATGCCGCGCATCCGTTCCTCCCGTGAGTACCCCGGACACCACTTCGTAGAGCATTAACTAACCTCTTGGCAGGACCAGCGTACAAGGCGCATCACAGGCGGTTGAGGATGGCGTAGCTCTCGCGATTGCTCTGCAGCTTGGAGGAAAGCGAGATATACCGAACGCAGTGCGCACCTGGGAACACATACGGTACGAGGTCATATGCTGCGAGCGTGACTGTTGGTTTGACCGGTGTATGCCATCATCACACAGATACAAACGCGTTCGATATGCACAAGTTCTCGGCGAGACGACGCGTAACAAGTGGCACAGGGCCACAGCTGGCGAACATGGCGAGAAGCTCAGCTTGCCGAGGTATGCTCGTGGCTTACTCAGTGACCGCGCCCTGCTGACCAAAAGCCATTGTATATCAGACCAGACTGGCTTCTCAACTTCGACGAGGAACGCCACACATACGAGGTTTTCCATGCTGTGAAGGAGAGGTTGCAACGAGATGGGTACTCCAGGCCTACGTTGCCCGAGGACGATCGTGCTGCCCCCTCACTAGAGTGAAGGTATCTGGTCATTTGTGGATATAGTTACATAGAGTCATATATCGTTCTCAATGCCCAATATAATTGCATGACGATAGCTTCAAGCAACTGTCTCTCAAGGCGACCTTGATGCGTCTGAAGGGACAAGTGAGGTGCTTCCGTGCGTAAAGGAAACAGCTTCAACGTCTCCCGCCTGTCCTTCACCGGACAGAGAGACGTCATTGATAGCTGGAAGGACAGGCCCCGCGGGCTCCTGCCTGCTTCGTAGTTGAGCGCTTTCTGCTGTACGGTCCGTCCCTCTCACGAAGTAGCTGCTCGATCGTGCAGCAACTCGCCACTGGCCACTCCCGATGGTGACACTTTGCAAGGCAGGCCGCCGTACCCCTCTTGACATGTCCGTCGCGAGTATCGCCTTTCGTACATGGATGAGCATCCGGCTCGTTGCGATTCCAGTAGCGGCATGGAAGGGGCTAAATAACGTGAGACACCTGGCCATCCAAGCAGAGCGTCCACATACATACCTATAGCTAAACCAGGGAATTGGTATCCGATCGCCAACCACCATGAGATTGTTAAGCGTGAGGACACAGGCTATGCTGTTTGGTATAAGCACATTAAGCATGAAGTGTTGACCACGAAGACGTACAAGAAGAAGTACATCAAGTTGTCAGATAAGATAATAGAATAAAGGGTCGGTCGCCAGTCCTTGATGCTTCGACGACGTTCTACCGCGCAGACGCCCAACGAGCCTTTGTCCAGCTTGCCAGAGCGCGAATCCAAAAAGAATACCCTCAAAGATAGTGGCTTAGAGACTCATCAGTGATGATTCACTACGACCAAAAGGAGGGCACTGTCACCTGGGACCCACTGTGCCCACTCAATACCTGTATGCACAACTGGGCAACCAGAGATTTGGAGAGCTTGGTCTGGCGCGATGACGGAAGCGCGGATGAGACCATTGTGAACGAGGATGTACGCGAAACCTGCCACCGACAACATGAAGAGTAGCGCATTGATCAATGCAACCTGTACAACTGCGTAAGCGACAGAGCGAGAACAGCGGACCGTTGTACTCACTCTCTTCGAGAGCCGGTACAGGGCATAGATGCGCAACTGCATGACGATCTCGACTCCCCAGAGGCTGAAAGCTCCGACTACTCGGATCATCGCGTCCATCCAGACGCATCTTTGGAGATAGTTCAGCTCATCGTTGAGATCCAATTGCCGTGGTACCTCTACTCACGTGTTCGACGAAGGTTTGATTGTATCGAAGTAATGGATTTGAGCAACATCGAAGACCACAGCCGCAATTGTATAGTACCGCACCTACAACTAGATCGTGAGCAGCACACCCCAGGTTACCCGGCAGACGGCGTACCCAGAAAAAGAGCACTTTGCCCAGATTCCAAGGCCCCGGCTGTCGTCTATTGAGTCTGATGCCCTTTGGAGCGTCCCAGAGCAAACAGGCTGCGTACCCATATGTATCGCATCTCGTCCTCGATGGTTAGAACTTGCAAGGGTATCATGAGCGTTCGTCGACCCATGCACTGGATGTATGAGACTCACGATAATCATGTAAAACCCATGTCAAAGCGCACGCTGAAACGGCCAAGTCAGTACAAAGGGAGGAAGGTCTGATGAAATTCAATCATGGCTGGTATAGATAGGTATGAGAGCAGCCTTCCTCAGCGTGATTGCCTGCGAGATGATGGAAGGGTCCATGGATGCTGTCCAGAGCGATGGTCGCTCTTGACACCGTATTCGTCGACAACGTGTATAAAGGAAGAGGTACGTTGGGCGACGGCAAGTCAAGCTTTATGGGGACTCGAGGTCTGTGCGACGGGAGAAGCAATCCCGAGTTGTCCTGTAGTGTCGTCAACGATTCCCAGGTTTGAGAGCCCGTTCTCCCAATCGCTCGCGATGAACTCCTAAGTCACACGGCATCTGCTCCTCTACACTTGTATTGAGTGCAATTCCCTTTGAAGTAGCATTGCGCCAGGCCAGCATCGAACGGAATACGTATGAGAGGAAGAGCAAGCACGTGTGTATCCGTTGCAAGCGCTAAGAGGCAATACCGCTACTCTTGCGTGCAGGTAGTGACTGAGAGGGCAGGATGGGCCGTCTTCGAGGTTCTTTTGCTTCCGGGAAGGGAGGAAATGTTCATCGTGATTTCATGATGAATATACACTACTGGAGGGCGCAAGATGTGCACTATAAGAAGTGACTTGTGTTGTACGACGGAAAGAGCGGTGCTTGCGAAGACGTCGTATCAGTACAACTTCAAGCAACCTCACACTGCTACGCACCGTAGGGTAGCTACTAGTTCCCGAAACGACGGTCCAGCAAGATCTCCATCCTTGCTCCATCGGACATCCCACCTCGTTGTAGACGTCGAGACCCGGTTTGAGGTTCGTATACTAGCGTATGATGCGCCTCATGTAAGAGGAGATGGCACGGCTCTTGAATTTGACCGAGTTGTAGTCAGAGTGCGGACCAAGCACGGACACTGGAGGGCATGTGTGATGAGGGAAGAAAACAAGAGACGACGTGGGATCGCGGCGACGGGTGACGGCGCATGTTACTCACGCGGGTTGCTTCCGACCTTCCAGTACAATCCCTATCGGTCTTTCGCTTACTCTCCTGCGAATGTGTTCCAGTCTTATCGGAAGCGAATGAACATCCCTCAAAATATATACAGCACTGGTGCACTTCGTTCAACCTCATCAAACGCGGTGGCGTGACTTTGAGTTGGTTCTGATGATTGGGCAAAACCATGAAAACGCGGTTATTGCATATAACAGGCTATTTTGACCGGATTTCACCGTGCCACATCTCACGGTATACTCTCAGGTACCTGTGCGTTAACAGTGTTACATCAGCTACCACTCACATTGACTCAATGAACGCGGGTTCCTCCCAGTCTGACCTATCAGCATCAGAGTAGCCTCGTCATCAACGGCAGACTGGCTTTGACCGCGTCCGATATCCACGCATATGCGATGAAGCACACAATGCCAATGTCACGGGTCTTCTTTACCGAGCTAGCCTCCTCCGAACTCATGCCGCTTGGTAAGTGTATTGCGAGTGCCGTGTCATCAGCCCGTGACGAGAGGTGTACTGCGCAGTATGTTGAATGATATAATACAACACTGATGACAGATGGCGCTTCGCCCATACGCCGGTCCGCACCTTCCTATCCACCACGCGCGGAAAACACCTTTTCATCGTGACGCGCCCATGATGCGCCGCGCCAACCTCGCGGAAGAGCAGAGCCTCTTGATCCTTGCTAACATCGAAGTGGCGAGTTCTGCCCATGATGATCCTCGCACGCTTGGGAGTAAGATGAGCTGTTGAGCTTTGGCTCAGCCCCGTTCATGATACGTAGCTAGTAGCATGAAACGGTGTACTCGTCGCCTCCTCACTCCACCGAGCGGGCGCATCCTCCATGAGAGCGCAATGGAGACCTCGAACGCGTATAGGCTAGGTACGACCTCCTCACCCTCGTCTGTGGTAGAACGGGAGAAGCCAGGACTGCATCCGACTCGTTTCGCCTGATGCCATCGTTCTTGAAACGCGTACAACACCGTGCATGCGATGCTGCTTCTACCGCTCGGGCCCGGCGGGTCAGAGTCTGACCCCCCGTTCTGATCCACGGTATCCCCTTTCACAGGCCCAGCAGGCATATCGATGCGAACGGGCGGGGTAAGTATCCCAAGGTGGACGCGAGGGGCATTCAACATTGCACCACTGCAATCACACGCAAAGCCAGGAGATGAGATCCGTCGGGCCATACAGGTACGTGCTTTATCAGATGGCATTCATGTTAGGAAGAGAGTGCGTGATTTGGACTAGGGTCAAGGGCGACGAGCCCGAGGAAGGTGTATGTGAGAAGACTGGCCCCTCTTCCGCCAACAGATCGAAGGGCAGATCGCCATAGCCACTGACCCAGAATCATCGGCATACGTCGTGTGGAACGCGAGCGTCGACGAAAAGGACAATCCGGACATGTACATCCGGGGATAACAAGTATGGATCATTCCTCTCAGTGATAGTTAGACAGACTACCCGCCAATACGATGCGCGGATGCGCAAGGATTTGCTTCATTAAGATCGGCGTTTTCGGGGTGCTCCTCACCAGCGTGAAGCAAGTATGAACGTTGAACGCTGGACCCAGTATCCCCGGCGAGCGATAAGATGCCGATGTAAGAGTCAGAACGGTATGCGACGCGCACGGAAAAGCCTAGGAGCTGAGTTGGCAGATGCGCCGCCCGTGCGAATAGCTTAGAAAGACTCGCCGCGAAGCCAAAGCGGCGTAGTTGGGGCGCGCACAGCGTGTGAGACGGGAGAAGCTGATGTGCCCTCGGGAGCGCATCGGAGCGCTCTTGATACCGTCAGTCCAGAGTTCTGTGAGCCAGTGAGGTCAGGCCGGCGGCACAGACGCTCTTTCTCGCGTAGAGAGAGTTCAGTATACGCATGACGAGGCTGGATAGACTGGCCGCGCGTGGACACGCCGGTGCTGCTTCTAGTGCTGCGCGAGAAGCGGAGGTTGGCGGACCGCGCTACGCATAGAGCTACGTGCCTGTTGCACGAGGGCCCGAACCTGTTCCGTTCATTCTACCCCAATAGTGTGAGCATCGTTGCCGTTAAGTCAAGCCGCGGGTGGCTTACAGTTATCGCAAGTCCTGCCTTGTATATCGAGCTGACTGACGAGTCCGCGATTTCCGTCGTTGCTTCAGGTAGCATGAGAGCGGTCGTACATGTCCATGAAGACCGGAGAAGCTGCCTGGCTCGAACGATAGCGATGAAACAGGACTCGTGAGTGCTCCAAGAACGCTCTCGTGCAGCTTACAGAAGCGTTCTTCTGATGAGTGTTCTTCTGGACATAGAGCGAAGAAGCACTCTGGTACGCTTCCTTGTGATTGTAGCAGAGGCATGAGCGAGACATCTTGATACGTGAATGGGTCCATTGTAGGATACCCGCGGCGTTGAAGCAGGGTGAAGAGAGTTTCTTGAGAACCTGAAGTCGTCGCCAGGCCCTTCACCGGCCGGTGGACTGTGTGAGGCGGCAGAAAGGCCTACTTCTGGCTCGGTATGCGTATGGGTTAACTCCCCGTAGAAGCACTCCAAACGCGACGTCGGCATTATTGAACTATACCGCCAAGCTCGGCTGCACGATAAAGTATTCGCCCTGAACACGCGCGAGCGTGCCCTGAGTTTGAACTCCAGGATCATCAGGTCGCACCGGTGTTCAATAGCTGAGCATCTGCTGTACTAGCTCTTGATCAGGCGGTCGTGTTCGCGTTCTGTTGCAGAGTCTCGCGTGAGTGAAAGGGCGAAGAAACGGGATAAAATACGAAAGACTTACCACTTGGGCGCTGAACGACCAGTAAGTATAGAGGCTCACATGTCAAGGTACAGTGTACTCGCTGCGGCGTACTCTGACAGTTGGAGGGAGCTTCGAACGGTACAGAGAATTACCGGGTAAACGAATCAACCTCAGAGCCGGGATTGACACCTTCAAACAGCTCGACTGCGACTGATCGCGTGAGTGTACTCTTTACCAATTTAATCAGCGAGCCTGAGTACCCGCTGACCCTCGTCTGATCATGCTATCGTATTCATTGGCAGACCAACGATCGCACCACGAAACGAAAGATCAAGGCAAAGAGGACTTGACCTCTTTGGACGCATTACCCTCGTTACCTCGCTCAACAAACAATGAGCACGTATCGTCGTAGCATCGTCGCGTGCTCGCAGATGATCATGATTTCACGTCGATGTAACAGCCGAAATGCCTCAAACCAAAGCGCAAAGCTGTGTCCTGCGAGCACGAGGCTACGATGAGAGAAAAGCGTCCTGTTCTAGGTAAACCCGCCGCGCCCTCCTACGGCTACCAAACCAATGCGTCTGTTCATCTGTCAACATAGGCGGGAGAAGGCTCTGGGAGGCCGGTACGTACCCTCGTCTTTCTCTCCCTCGACGGTGCCACTGCCTCCCGTATAGGGCGTGTGCACCCGGCACCTGGCTGGGTCGCGGCATCGATCGGCCATCGCCGCCGTCAGCGATTCCATCGTACAGCGCATCATGGCCGGCTGAGGCTATCGCTGGTATGGGTTGCCCAAATGGGACTTGGGCTCCGGCGCGATCATGATCAAGGGTGGCCGTCGCGTGAAGGAGGCTCGTTCGCAGTCTAAGCCTATGCGCGTCCGTGGGTCTATCAAATCAAAGTGCCACTCTGCGCGCTCGCAGCCGTATACGGCGGAGAAGCCTCGCAAGAGCTGCTTGAAAGCACGGCATCACAGCGAGAGCTTATCTGGAATCTCTCTGTCAGCTTGGTAGATCGTCGCTCGTGACAGACAATTGCGGCGGAGTGCAGCCTGAGCATAGCCCTCTCGCTCGCCTTCCATACTTACAGTACTGACGTATTGCGCGTCCCGCGGACTTCTTCCGCATACAGCAGTCCTGGCCCAAACTGGAGCAGGCTGCGCAGCCACATACGCTCGCCATCAGGCCAACTGGCCCGGCTCGAAACGCGCGCAGGGACCAAAAGGCGAACACAGTAGTTGCCGGAGTGGGTGCATGTGGGAGCCGGGCTCTGATGCGCGGATGTACGAGCGAGAGCGAGATGGCGATGGTAATCCAGTGAATGGATTGAATTCGCGTGCGCGAGCCAACAGCCATCTATCCATCCATCGCGTGCCCCATGGACATCGGAGCATCCGATTCGTGCTCATCGGAATCAGGCCGTCGCGTACACGCACGCGTATACTGTATGTAGGAATGCTCTGGGTCTGCTTCGCGCCTGGGCAGCGCGAAAAGGCCAGGGGAGAACAGGCGGCCGGCAGCGAGCGCTCCGCGTGTGCATTTGGCGCCCTACATGTTACGGCTGTACCGTGCCAACGACATCCAATAGACGTCGACAGAGCTGCTGGTCGTCGAGGAGCTCTGTACATACCGTGATATGCAATGCACGCGTCGCGTCGCGAGAAGAGGCAGGAGGCCTTCCGCATACGTACGTCTACGTAGCGCGTCCCGTTGTGGGACATTGTGGGACTTTGAAGGGAGAACGCCCGAATAACTGACTGGATTGGTACCGCGCCACCGGCTGTAGGGAGTACTGTAATCTTGGGACTTCTCGCCTCGGGTTCGCTTCCCTTAGGCCCTTATTGCATGAGGTCTTGCAAGACCAAGATAGACTGCGGAGGGGCCGCGAGAACGCGAGCAGGTGAAAGAGTCTCGAGGAGCACGGGCCGGGCCGGGAAGCCATCAGATCGTATCAGAACGCCGTGTCCCGCGCTGAAGCCGGCAGTCTGGCCGGCACGCGCGGGATGACGGTAAGCAGCGTGAAAAAAGGAAGGCATGGCAGGGCCGAATTTAGCGCGTAAAGAAGGGCGGTCGCGATTACAAATGGTGCCCGACGACGGCCGCGGGCGGGACGAAGCGGGAGAAGGAAAGAAAAATAAAAAGTTGGTAGAGGTGAGGAGCGGGAAGAGAGTGCTGAAAGAAGACGGCCGCTGATGCAAAGTTCAAGCGGAGCTAGAGAAAGGGCGATGCGAACAGGGTCCAGCTCGCGGGAACGCACATCGCCGCATGGGAGAGGAGGGGATGGGCGGCGCGCGGGCGGTGCCGGGGGGAACTGATGGAAGAAATTTGATCGTGGGCGCCGAGATGGTGGGTCGTCGGGGGAAATTCCGCGAGGAAGCCGCTCGTTTTTCGTTTGGTTTATGATCCCCCATCACTGAGGTTGAGAGCGTCTCGCCCTTGCCTGTCGACCCGCCCAGCACCCCAAGTGTTTACTCTTCACAGTAATGAGAATCATGCAGTACGCGAACTTGTTTCTTTGTTTGGGAAGGGGGCTGTATGTTTAACTTGGTGGCAGGTCGCCGCCAGCGCAGCACGCGAGCGCCGCCGTTGGCAACGGCGAGCACGACGAGCAGCAGCCGGAGCAGGCGTCCTCGACCCGTCGCGTCAAACAGGAGGCAGCAGACGGGGATCGGCCTCGAAGCGCGTCATCTGTGCAATCAAGCTCGAGCGTCTCGGATCAGGTCAGTTTGTTGGCCGATGTCGAGTTTGTTGAGTGAGTTGCTGACGGTGGCGAGTGCGCAGAAGGCGACGAGCGAGCAGGAGCGTACTGTGCTGCCCTCTCTGTCCAAAGGCAGCGACCAGCTTCCTCCTTTGGCAAGCGGTACGATGCAAAGGTGGGGGAATCACCATCAAGAGACCTGTGATGCGCTGTTCTCACCAAACACATACTTATAAAGGCTCGCGCAAGGGAACTCTGCCCAACCCAGCCCGCCGCCGATCGCCATCCTCCAGCAGCAACAGTCCGAGTCTTCCGAGGACTCGCCTGCGCAATCGCCGGCCCCGCCTCAGTACCACATGCACATGCACCCCGTCGCCTACGCTCACCCGCCGCCGCCACCGCCAGGACACTACCCAGACCAGCGCCACCTGTACCAGTACCCGCCCCCCCAGGACTACCGCGCCTACGGACAGCAGCCCCCACCCATGGCCATGTACCCGGCTCCAGCTCACATCGTGCCCTCCCAGCTCCCGCCCCCGCACACTCTGGCTCACCCCCACGACGTGCAGTACCCGTACCCCGGCCGCGAGGCTTTCACGCCCATCTACACCGACGACGCGGCGACCAAGCTCAGCGACCGCGTCCGCCGCCGCTGCTTCAACTGCTGCACCACAGACACCTCCACCTGGCGCCGCTCGAGCCTGAACCCCGGAAAGGTGCTCTGCAACAAGTGCGGCCTCTTCGAGCGCACCCACTCGCGCCCCCGCCCAGAGCAGTTCCCCCACAAGCGCGGCCCGCTCGCCGGCTCGTCTCTCCGCGCCCGCGCCTCGCAGAACGGGCCGTCCACTCCGCCGGCTGCCACCCCGCAGCAGACGTCCTACTCGCACGCCGCCGCAGCGCACCCCTACGCTCGTCCCCGCGCGGAGACCATGCCTCAGCCCGCCGGCCCCGTCCAGTGGTCGCACGAGACGCAGTCTGCGCCGCCCCCGCCGCCGCACACCCAGAGCCCGGGCCCCATCCACGCGAGCCCGCACCACTCGGGCGCGCCCAGCCCTGCGCGCACCCCGCCGGCGAGCGACCCTCATCGCCGTCTCAGCGCGCCCGGCCCGCAGCCGGCCCCGCTCCAGACGCGTAGCCCGTGAGCGCAGGTCGCTCGCCAACCCAAAAAGTCGCTTGTCTGTTCCGGTTCTCTACTGTTGGACTGTTCGTGTCGCTCTTGCTTCAAAGGTTCTCTAGAATGTGTATGATAGTTACCCCGCACGCACGCCCACCTCCTTACATCGTTTACCCTCCAACCACCCTCTTCTTTCACTGCCCCCCGCCGTGCACCCCTGCTCTCGTCCGAACTTGCATAATCTCTGAATCGCTTTCGCATCTCTCTGCCTGGAGTGTAGTCTCCTACTGCTGGCCCGTGTATTATTCGCCCTCGCTCGCGTGTGTTCGCTGCTGCTACACTGCTGCTTACTCGGTCTTCTTGTGCGCCCTCGTTCCATCCCGTATCGGCCTCAGACTCAGACGAGTATTTATCGCCTCCCCCGCCTCGCCCTGTCGCGCGAACGCGCAGAATACCATTATAGCATTTTTGTCTGTTTTGACAAACGTACGGCTGCGTGTTATCGAGCTGAGTGATCCACGTCAAACGACACTACAACGTCTCGCCGCCCAAGAAGCAGAAGACCCGCGATCTTCGGTCGAAGGAATCAGGATACAGCTCTCACATTTGCTCTCACATAGCAACTAACTCCGGACTGAACGTGCCCCACATACGGTTACGGTATACGACCCATTCAGTATCCATGCTTCTCTTTCATATGCGCTATTGGAATTCTGTCCTCGTCGCCGAGTGGAAGTGGCGCGCGAGATTTAGGGTTTGGCAGAGGCCAGAGTTAGCCCCGGCGCACCGCGCGCCGTGCTCGTCTTGTCCCTAGCTTTGTCCTCGACCTTGCCCGTATCGAGCATCATACCCGGACGATCTTCGGTCTGTGCCGCTTCTCGACCCTGCGCGCGAGAACCCCACGCCTACGCTCGGAATCCGAGTCGCAGAATGCGAAATACAAACGGCGCAACTGATGCGCACTGGGCGCGTCAGCGGACGGTCCCCGACGGACCGCGCTCCCACACACCTGGTCCGCCGCTACAATCAGCGCTGGCGATATTGACGCGGAGGGCCCGATAGGGCATAGACTGGCGCTACGCGTAAATGCGGATTGGATTATTGTTTCTCAGGACCTGAACGGCTGGGCGCTTGTGTGCGCCAATTTATCTCGTCGCGCAGCCACAGTCGCTCGTCATGCCATTTGTATTTCGAAATGCTGACTGGATACTCTATTCAGAGTCGCGCGATAGGCGGGCTTGTCGGCGGCGACTCGGACTGTACGCGTTACGTCTGTAGTCGTCGTCAGGAGAGGTGGCTGGAGTTTGTCCGACGCCTGACATGTCAATGGGCACGCCGGGCTTCCTTGCCGTTACATGCGAAGCTTATGCGGCGCCGCGCACGAAGGGGGTGCACGACGCAGCGTTGAGCGCTGGGGGTCATAGAAGACGAGGCGCGGCACGGCTCGGCATCTACAAGGAGCTTTCATGGCGAGGTGAGTTGTCATCTGGGCTCGCCGGACGTCGCGAGCTCGAATGGAGGCTGCAGCGTATTACATGCGTCTACTGTGTACGCTGGAACGCCCAATCAATGTTCAAGCTCAAGCTTGAGAGAGCCAAGGCTGGGGTCTGGACGTCGAGGCGACCATCTGTTCCGAGGAGCTGTCAATGATCGCGTTTGACCCGTTCATTGTCGCGGGCGAGTGGTGCGCTAGGCCCGTTGATTCAGACGGCGGGACAGCGGGACGTCCAAGAGGTCCAGGAGGACCAGGATCAACGATGATGACGATGGTCGATGGCGATGGCGGCTGGGTTTGATACGGGCAGTGTGCATCGCGATGGGCTTGATCGTTCTGGCTGCGTTTGGGGGCTTGAGAGGACGATACTGGTTTGGGATGGGGCACTCGAAACGGTTGTGTTGAGGGATAGCGAGTTACGAGGGGATCGTCCGGATGCAGAGTTCGGTGGCTCGAGAAGTCTGTGACGCTTCATTGAAGCTTCACGCGCTTCACGGCCGGCGGTGTGGCAAGTTCAAGCGCAGACGCGTTACGCCTTGTCTTCTCCCGCCATTACGGGTTCTCGTCGACACCAGACTCTGCATCTGCATCAAGGCCGTACACACCGCATCTCGCCTGTACACACGAGCCCATACGTATCCTCGCGATAGCATCTTGCCGACACTGCACCTCGTGTTGCTGTTTGTAGGTCAGTCTTTCCCAAACACTCGAGATCGCCGAATAAAGCTAACGTGACAGGGGATGTAGATTCTACCAAAGCTTTGGTCGAGTCGCGACGAACTGATGAGGGGTGCGTGGTCTGTTCCTTCGGTCGGCTCTCAGAGCACGGACACGGCATCTAGGGCATCTACTTGCCATGATCACTGTTCACCCGGACTACGTATGGTGCGGGTTGCTCCTTAACATATCTATTCTGGATCTACCAATAGTGCATGTAAAGCGGGCTGTATCTGCGCATGGGCTGTTATCCGCACGATCTGAGCGATGACCGATCCCGAATCATCAGGGAGTTTCTCTACCTGCAAAGGCGATCGGCCCAAAGATTCATCCGACTATACCTCACGACGAGGTCCGGCTGTGATGATACCTCCTTAAGCCGTACCTCCTGGGAAGATACTTCCAGGATTGTGCGCACACATCCCTGATTCGTGGAGGACCCCAGTGCATTGGCGACGTGTACTTGGGGCGGGAGCCCATCTAAGATCTTGGAACTTATGGTGAATTATCAATCACGATAGGCCATCACCGGTCCTCCTACAGAATGAAGAAGATATACTTTTCTCTGCTCAGGGAGCGTAAGCTCACCATTCGCGTCTTCGTGTACTTGACCAACCCAACTTCGGATTCACCAGCCAGGCCGCCTGACTTGGCTTTCGGAAATCAGCGACGTTGACGCGAGAGATACCCGTAGCAGATGATCGTGATAGTTGGCACCTCCATATCTAGCAGAGAGACCATGCGGCTGCGAAGGATGAAAACAACACCATACAACGGCAACAGCATGCCGAAGCGCGATGAGAGAGCCATGTGCAGATCGAGAAGAAGTCACGCCACCGCGTTCAGTGGGCGCCTGTGAGAGGTTATCTCCGAGTCTGGCGACCCAGTGCGCTGGTTTACCTCTCGCCCTCATGTCCCGCGATAGATCAACTATATACCGTGTCCTAGTATCCGACTATCCTGTGCCCGGGATGGGTGGCTATAATGCGGATGTCGTTCAAGATCAGTTCCCTCCTGCATCCCTCTAGCGGGACGCAGCCCAGATCTCCGCGCTGTCTCTCGTATCCCACAACCGATGTATGCTTCCCGCAAGGCCTCGTAAGGCGCATCATGAACCTTTTGTACTGTCAAGCTTCCCGGATACTCATCAACTCGGTGTGAACGAGAGAGAGGGAAAGCGGCGATTGGTGCGTAGGCCAGCATCGTGATATGATTTATAGCTTTGCTGATGGTGGGATTCAGTGCTTGGGCCATCCAGCTGCACATTATTCTACACTGGGCTTTGCTATGCGCGTAATCACGAACAACCTCCTTCAGCAGTATGTCGTCGTTCTATCGAGAACGCCTCTCGCGCAGGCCGGAGCGGATACACGCGGGCTAAGCGCGGGCCGTCGCCGGGAACGTATCCGTCGATTACCTACCTTTGATCCGCTGCCTCTTTGCCGCCGACCACCACTTCCGATAGTCGCCTCTGGCCTACAGATGCATTCATACCATGACCTGGTAAGGCTCCTGATGCGAAGAGTACGTGCACATAGACGGCAGGGTCTCGGCAGGGTCATCTCTAGGGGCCATGGGTATCGCAAGAGATAGTAACGAGGCCAAGGGCGGCCTGTGTACGCACAGTTGCCTCAAAAGTTCAGAAATCCCGTGCCGTTAGCGTCTGGCATCATGAGCGCATCGGTATCAACTGATAACTTGTACGTTCCTCATCTTTTCACCTGACCATTTGCCTAGAGATGTGCTGATTATCTCCCACTGGCAATCTAGGGCCTGTTCCCCACAGACCATCCATAAGCTATCGCGGTGCCGCATTCCACTCCAATAGCGCGGACTTCCAGGGCAGACCAACGTGCATCCCATATAGTCGATCAAACGCCAGCCAGGAGGTCAATGGAGACCGGTGCCGCCCGCGACGATTTCAGGCACGCGACGCGTTTCTTCTTTCTATTTACGAAGTCCATATAAGACCGCCACTGCGGACCGCTGCCACTTGGCACTTTGCTCCCTCCCCGCATGTTCAACTGGCCCAGTCGCTCTGAAGGGCGCGAATCATAGCCTCGAGTGCATTCACGCGTCCTGCATTCCAGCGGTAATCTTCGGATGTCGACGCAGGCTGCGTTGCTGGCCGAAGCGATCAAACTCAAGAAATCTGCTGCTATACCCCTGTATACCAGCCGTAAGTCACAGCCCCTGGTGTTTTGAACTGTGTCTCACTGATTCCTCATATCCAGCATGCTCTCTGACCTGGGTTCTGCACGATTACCGTAAATCTACGCCTCTGGTGAACAATTGCTGGATGCTTATGCCGGTTTCTAGTCCTCACTATTGAGGATGAGAAGAAGTACATCTGGGTAAACAACCAGATTCCACTCCTGTACTGGTCAACAGCTCACGTTCACGACAGCCAAGTCCGTGGAGCTTTGGCAAGGTGCTCTTCTTCTGGGTCAGTCGGACGCGGGCGCTCGCAGCCTTTGTGAGAACACGGACTAATGAGCGTGTGTATGACAGGTCCGGTACTATACAATCCTCGCGCTCCTCTTCGACGTGGCACAAATCCACTCGTTCAGTACATTCCAGCCCTCTCTGAATTTGTAGGCATCCCGTCATGTGGCACCGGGCGAACGTGGGACTGATGTTGCCCAGATGTGTCTGGATGGATGCCATCATCCGCGTCGTGGGCGCTCTGAGCCTCTGGGGCGTTGAAATCGTCATGCAACTGCGCATCTTCGCTCTCTTCCGTTTGTCGAAGCGCATTGCTATCATCAACGCTGTACTCTTCTTGGGTTCTGTCGCGGCCTTCTTGTGGATTCTCGTTCACAACGGCCTCGTTCGCGCTTCGGTGATCGCGCAGGCGAAGTCGCTGCCTATCCCGGGATGTCCAGTCGTTCACACAGGTATCGAATGGGCGCAATGGGTACCAGGTACGCGTGTACTCGAGGTTGGTTTCGACGCGATACTCAATCATGCTTCGCAGCTACTATTTACGAGGGCATTCTGTTTGGCTTTGCGCTGTGGAAAGCCGCGGAGAACTTCGCCACGGAGATGCGCACGGATGATCGAAGATCCACGAAGAGCAGCTGGCGCTCGACGTTGTACGGGATTGTACTGCAGGATAACCTCCTGTACTTCTTCTTGTGAGTCGACCGTTGACGCGTATGTGTGCCACTGACTCACCCAATGCAGCATTGCCTGTATCTTGACATTCAACAATATCATGGTCGTGGGTAAGTATAGGACATTTCTGAAAGCTGCCGCCCCGTTATTGACCGAGACTCCTTCAAGGCGTCAGCAAGATTCCCTGGTTCTCATACGGGTGAGCAGCATCTCCGGCTCCGAGGCGCATCGTTAGCTCATCGCGCCTTCAGGCCTTTCCATGCTGCGACCGGGATCATGACTGGGCGCATGCTCATGCATGTCCGTAAGGCCTCCATGAAACCCGTACATCTCATCGGCAGGACCACGAGCTCAGATCCGACCAGCGTTGATATCGGTTCTGGACAATGGCATGCTGCCGTGGTCGCCTCCGGCAGTGGCGGCACGACGACATCGGACTACACCGAGGACAGCTACGAGCTCAAAACTCGGGCCGAACGTACCGTCCGGATTGTCGACATCTCGGACCCTGCGTTGGCGAAGGGGAAGGGGAAGGACGACGCTGCTGTACAACTAACGAGCCTCGGCACGTACAGTGAAGCCCGCGGCCCTGATTCACCCGGTGAGTTGCTTTTTATACTATGTAGTGGGATCCATCGCTGACTTCGACGGTCAGTTTGATAGCGTCGACCCTGCCCTCCAATGCATCTGTGTATACGTCTCATGGCTGTCTTGCTGATCGATATCTTGCTATAGCTTTGTACCCTAGGTTGTACCATTACTGCGCGATCTTGTCGACCCTGTCTGTTGTAGTGTTGCTATTGCTATCCTCGCTTTCGTGTCCCTCATCTTACTGCGATCCTGCGCGAACGTATACAGGGGGCACCCCAGGCGTCGTTGCACTACCACGTCCAGAAGAAACCCGGTGTCCCCGCCGAACAGCTTCGGGATATCGTGATGTACGCGCAGCGCTCTCCGTCAGTCATGATCTGCATCATCTACACGTCCCCGCGAGCACAGCCTCGTCAGAGAACCCTTCAATTGCCGCAATAAATAGCAACGCCGCACCCGTAAGGAGATGCTGGATTGATGATCCAAGGTCATATAAGCACTGCACGCCAGTGAGGAACACACGTCGTCTTTCTCTTTCTTCTTCGCATCGACCGCGAATCGCCTTTGTTTTTATTCTATTATACTCCGCTCTCTTTCTTTCTACCTTTCTACCATGTCTGCCGTTTCTACCCTTGCAGCGCTCCCGCCGCACTACATAGTGCTCGGCATGGGCGTAGTAACGTTCTTTACCTATGAGGTACGTGGACGCATCGCTGCCACCTTCGAAAGACGGTGCTGAGAACCCGCGGATAGATGCCAGCATACGTCCATGCTGCACTAGCCGTAGCCTTTATTGGCACATTGATGATCATCCAAGCGTTAAGCCCGGATGAAAGCGACGAGGCCGCGCCTGAACCTGAGCAGGAGGAGGTCCTGTCAGACAAACCACCCACGACTGTACCAGAGCAGGAATCCACACCGAAATCACCCGCTGCAGCGCGTGCGGCTGCCATCGAGATGACGGTGAACGTGCCACCGCCATCACCATCGACCAGCGCCTCCTCCGAGTCCGAGTCGTCGAGCGCCTACAGCGTCAACTCATCAGCGCCCACCTCCGCCGGCTTCTCCTTCTCCAGCCTCCCGAGCACCCCGCGAACCCCGAACACTCCCGGATCCGCACGCCGCACAGCCTTCGTTCGCCAACTTCAGAGGCGTTCACACATTCTGGTCGACCTATCGTCGAGGTCGCGCAGCTTGAAGTCGACACCGATCCTGGTGGGATTGAAAGGCGCAGGGTGTGCGAGGCGTAACAGGCGCCGGTCGCGATCAGCGTCCCGCCGCACATGCAAGAAGCGCGCTTAGACGCTCAGATTGGCGCGCGGGCTTCTAGCTACGCATATTCGGGCGGGTCCTGTTCATTTATTGTGGTCGAAGGTTGAGGTCTGCTTGCTTCGTTCTGTAGGCGCGCTTTGAGAGCGACATGTATATTGGCTATCATGTATGTACACCAAGGGTGGAAAGAGGCGGAATGGTTATTTTTGTACTGTAACGATCTGAGCTCGATCACTTGCGAGCTACATCAATTTGACGAACGACAGATGCGCGACATGCTGTGGGAGTTGGAACGGGTGGCGGTGGGAGGATAGGGGCACCATCCGGTCTCACATCGTCCTCATGGCATTGGCAAAGTCGAACTTGCACCTGACCACGACCTCCACATAACGACGACGCGAGATCCCGCAACTTCATGAGCGATAGACCAACCACTGAGGGAAACGATGTTATAGCCTTGACCGAACGGGTTGCTACCCTCGAGCTCGAACTCGATGCCTATGCGGCACATGCGTCTGGCTTGCAATCCAGACTCCTGTCGACTCTCGATACATTGCAGCAAGCTCGCCTAGAGCATGCCGAAGAACTTGAGGCCGCCAGGCGAAGAGAGGAAGTATGGGAGTCTCGCGTCGCTGCTGCACGTCAAGTAGCAGCCGATGCGGAGGCAGCGCAGGAGGATATGCGAGCAGGCGTACTTTTGCTTGTCGAGAAAGGTCAGCGCGTTTCGTAGGTATCAATGACGTATGTGCTCATACTGTGCAGTCGAGGTCTGCAACGATTACTCGCTATGGCCACATTCGGGGCTCCTAGCGACTTCTTTGGCCGAACCTCTCGCACCTATGGCCGCGTCTACGTCTGCTCAAACCTTCATTCCCCCAGACTCCTTCCGTTCTTACGCCAAATCTATGATCATGAGTCTACGTGCACAAGCAGACAGAGATACGCGCATGCGTGCTGAACTACAAAAGCGAGTGAATCTACTGGAGGCTATACTCGCCCAGCGAGATCTTGAACTTGAGCTCGCCGCTGCGCCAGAGGCGTGTGCGCACTGTGCTCCCTCGCTGGATGCGCAACGGCTGAGAGTATCGAGAGACGAAGCTATCCGCCTACTGGAAACTTCCGCGACGCGAAACAGGGCTCTTACTGAAGAGATCGCGGTACTTGTGCAGCGAGTATGTATCACGGACTTCCTGGCCTCGGCGGACACTGATAAGATGTGTTCTACAGCTTGAGCAAGCTCGCGCCGCTCGCATACAAGAGGCATCTCCGGAAGGCTCGCCGACGCTGAGCCTTGAACGCGATCTTGCGCGTATGTCTATACCGCCGTCTCCAAAAGAGGCAGAGAAAGCACCGCGCAAATTCCCTCGTCCGCCAACACCGCATCACTCGCGCGTGCTTTCCTCGCCCCTTCAATTGAAGGACGAGTTACCGTCACCTACACCCGCTCCACATCCTTCTATTCCCGAGGTTATCGCGGGCAATATGGGTTTAGGCGCGCCATTCAGCGCACCGCCCAACGACATCCTGGCTTTGCAACGGGAATGCGAGCGGTACGCGCACGCGCATCTTCATACAATCCTCAATTTACTGAACTCAGCTTACAGTCTCCGCAGTGAGCTGTACTCGTCTCAACAGGAGGTCGCTCGTCTTCGTACCTCACAGGGGTCCGCCTTCGCTCCTACCCCATCGATCTTCACGGCGCCTTCAGGACCATCCCGCATCACGGTACCTCCCTTTAGCGGCGTCACGACCGAAGAGCCTTCGCCTGTACTCGTAGATCTTCTAACGGACTCCGACAACGGCTCCGAGATGTCAATGGACCTGGCTTCGCCACTTCAGCCCACCCTTACTATGCTACGCGGGCAGGCAGCAGAGTCAGCTTTCACGGGGGACAGCAATGCGCCTAACTCCTCCGAGTCACGCTCGTCGCGTCCGCTCTCGCCGCTTCTCCCGCATTTGACCTCGACGATCGCCTCCATGCAATTGTCCGACCCAGACCTCCTCTCGGCACCTCCCTCAATGCAGAGAACCCAACAGTTCTCGTCCCCGTTCATGCCCATCTTCACAATGCGGCCGGCACCCCCGTATAACTCTACGCTTCTCAATCCCGGACAACTTGTGGATGACACGACCGAGCTCGAGCGCGTACGCGACGCGTTGGATTCCGCGCACGCCAGATTGGCAGTCCAGGATCAAGAACTTGCCGTGTTGAGAGAGCAATTGGCGAATGATGCACGCGGTCTGGGTGCAGGGCCGGCGGCGAACGACAGCGGGGAGTGACGATTGCTAGTCCGAGGTTGTACAGAATAACTGTTGTGTTCTTTGCTATCGCACACGCATCGCTCTCGTATCTTGTATTTAGACATTTGAGTCTCTCATCTGCGCAGATCTACTCGTGATTGTATTGCCGAATATCATGTACAAAGCATCTACTTCGTATATTCCGGCGTGTGCGAACTCACGACCAACTCAACGTCGGGCACTAACTCCTTGAGTTTCGCAACAAATGAGGCGAATGCTCCGCGATCCTTGGCCTTCATCCAGATCACCTTCAACCTGACCGCCTTGGCTTTTAGGGACAACAATGGCAAGTTGATCCCTCAGGTGTTTACTGCGTTCAGTAGTCCTTCCCCCAGACCACCTCGATGTCCACGTCGGGGACAATCTCCTTCATGCTCCTAATGAACGCCGCGAACGATAGCCGATCGAAGTCGGTGTCATGCAAGTAGAGTCGCTCGCCCTTTAAGGATCGTAGAGGAATGCCGGCTTTGGTCCGTATCGAGGCCAAGTCAAGCAGTTGCTTGAACGATATCTGTTCTTCGTCAGAATGAAAGGATATGGAGGTGATGTCCGAGTCTATCAAGCGCAAATGCCGGAGTTGAGGAAAGTAGTGATCGGGGCTCGTGGCGTCCGGCGAATCGGCGGGCGACTCTGCGGGCGACTCTGCGAGCAAGGCAAGCGTAGCAGACGAAGCGTCGGCAAGATGAAGAGTGTGTAGCCGGGGAAGTCTTGAGAATAGATGTTGCGCATCTTCTCCGTCGAGATTAGTCACTTGCAATGTATCGATGTCGGCAAGGTATGCCGTAGGGATTGAATGGATGAGGTCCCTTAGTGGCATAGAAACGTCCCAGATGCACTGGCAGAACCATATATCGAGAATAACTTCGTATTCATCTGCCAGGTCCTCATAATCAAACAATGCTAAACCTTCCCAGGTATCCAATGCGAGGGCGGGGTTGTGCTTGAGTAGGCAGAGTCCGGTTTGGGACAGTGTCGTGTCGACTTCCACGACAAGTGCGGTGACACGAGGGCGATTTTGGAGTATATACTCGACAAATAGGGGCAAGAATGATACCCTCTCTGCGTCTGTATAGCCGTTGGAGGACTCGGGGAAACTGATGTAGTCGGGTCTGATGTCAAGCTTCGCGTCCGGTGACGGGAGAAGGTGAGACCATAAGGCTGCGACCCTCAATCTTGAAGCGTATAAAGTCGCATGTTTGAGCTTGGGTAACCGGATAGCTTGCGACGAGCGAGAAGATGGAGATAAGGGTGTCAACGCAGGGATTATGTCCTGGAGCCACAGATAGTCGAGGTTGGTACATCGTCCAAGCAGATCCAGGAAACTATCTGGCGAAGGAAGTACATCATCTCGGTTGGGCATGGATCCACCTTCGACGTGTTTGTGGCGCAGCAGCGACAACGAGGTCAGATTGTGCGGGGGGAAGGGTATGAATATGTTTATCAGGCGCACACGTCGCAGCTGAGGTGCGTAAATCGGTGCAATGTCGTATACGTCTGTCCTCAACCAGGCAAAATCGCGAAGCGGGCGATGTAGAGCCTGGACATTCAATTCCTCAAGGAAGGAAAATGCGCGGCCAGACACGGCGCGTGGTTCAATCGTCCAAAGGACAGTGCCATGATTGTACTCCTCGATGGTGATGTCACGAGCGCGGGTCATGTTCGACGAGACGAACCGAACTTGATCAGAGTTGACGGTGTGGTCCTCGTCTTTTAGATATATGGTGATTGGCGCATTCCCTGCACGATTGAGAACTTCCTGAAAAGCACGGGAGGAGACGTGGCAAACTGCCGATGCCCACAAAGTTCGCATGCCGAGCAATGCAGCACGAAAAGCGTGACACACGTGTCCCAGACGGACCCAGCCTAGCCTAGTGGGGTCTGTCGGCTCCATCCTGGCAACATGGTAGAAAACTTCGCCGACGAGTTCTGGCGAGAGGCGCAGTATGGGAGATGTATAGGCGTTCGCCATGTGGAGAAACTCTTTCGCAAGACGGCTGAGCGCGGAAGCATCAGATGCAATAGACGCGGCGTAGTGTGCGTTGTAAGGCGCCCTCGATGCGATGATGTGAGATATCTCTTGCACACGCTGCTGACTCGCTCCCGCCAACCACAATGGGGTTTCAGATGTAACTTGAGCGGCGGCGGCGTCCATGGATGAAGGTAAAATATAAGCAGTATTGTGATGCGGATAGACAAAAAGTATACGCTCTGGCACTGCACAGGTCTCAGTGAATGTACGTGTTGGTGGTCCAAGCCAAGTGGCGGAAACGCCTTTCAAGACCGTTATCACGACCGGCCCGGTGAACCGACGTGTTCAATCAAATTGAGCTCATGAAGCGTTGAGGGTACATCGGGGCAGCAGCCTGTGGCATAAATGAAGAAACAAGTGTATATTTGGCGCGTCTCCAGAGCATAGTATAACCCTAGTCTATCATGCACCTGATTGGACAGCGACAAAGGACGCGCAAGGAGGATTTGCCGCCGAGCAAGGTGCGGGTCGCTCCCTATGATCTTGAGAAGCGCACAGTGCCCCGGGCGTCGACTCTCTCACAGGCACCTTGGTGCAGTGCGCGAGAGGGTCCCGCCCGACGTCTCCCGTGAGGAGGAGGGGAGACGGTTACAGAAGGCGAAGGATCACTTTTTTCTGCAGGGTCCGCGGCCAGGCGCGGTCACATGAGAACCGCGCGAGGCGCGTCACCGTGCCTGAGCAGGCGGTGCGCGAGAGGCTGGTGCGAAGCCGTACGAGCCACGAGCTGCCGCGTGCGGACGTGT
>UWZB01000401.1:84447-132299 GCA_900536885.1 Peniophora sp. CBMAI 1063
CTCCATGCGAAAGAACGGGTTATGAATACGTATCCCGTAGAGAATACCCTGTGCTACCACTATATGTCGAACAACAAAAGAGGAAGGAGGGCGGGCGAAATTTGAAAAAGAACTTGAAGGAGATCATGAGCGCGATGCGGGAGAAGTCGCGGAAAAAGAAGCGCACGGCGCTCGCCTAGGCGCCCGAGGTTTACTTTAATGAGCGGGCTTGGACACTTTCCGCCGCGGCTCTTCACTACTCGCTTCACCGCTAGGTGTGACTCGAGCCTCGTCCCACCTAGCAATACGGGTTCTTGCTGTTTCTTGGCCGAATCATCTGGTTTCATATCTGGTGCCGCACACGTATTCCTTTCATATTTTGTAGTTAAAGCTCATTCACTCTCAAACGTAAGTGAATAACCATGTGATATTGCATGTAACGTTCCGCGATCACAGCATCTACTCATGAAGGTAGTATGACCTCTACGGCCGGCACAATTGCCTTGAGGCTCGTGGTGAATGTGTCCATCGCCGCTTGGTCTGTGTTTACCAAGGTGACCCAAGTGACCTTCAGTGACTGCAGACGCAGACCGGCCGTTGCGCGCAAAAATATCATGTCTATGATGTCTTGAAACGGCACGTCGTCGATTGTCATGGACTCATTTCGCTCGACGCATAGGCTGATTGGCTCCAAGCGCAGATGGCGAAGTTGGGGCAGGATCCAGCGGGGGGAAGACGCTGAAAGAACCTCGAGAACCTGGGTGTTACAGTCGCGTATGTGTACAGTGTGTAAAAGTGGCAATCGGAGGAACAACCGCCGTAGGTCATCGCCTGACATCGCTCGAGTGTCCAACGTATCGATCGTGGTGAGAAATGCGGACGGGATGGAGTCGAGGAAAGCGCCGAAAGACACCTGCTGATCCCATTTGCACAGAGAAAATGTGATGTCAAGGCAGCTTGCGTATGCTTCTCCTATGCATTCCTCACCGAAGATGGATAGACCTTCCCAAGTAGACGTTACGAAGTGAGGCTTTCGCCTGTAAAAGCCACAGTATGTCTTGAATTCGTCGTAATTATCGAAATCCATGGCGATGGCAACAGGCCGGTCGCAATGTCTCGTAGAGATGTGTCGCTGAAACGACGCTAAGAATGATAGCCTATCCCGATCAACGATTTCGGTGTATGCGGATGGAACGTCGATGCCGTCTGGATTGATTCGCAAACGAGCATTCGGCGAAGGTACGAGATGAGACCACAGAGCGGTGAGCCTGTCCATCTCGGCCCACAAGTCTCCTATCTTGAGATGAGGTAGTGGTATGGATAGAGTGGGAAGAAGTCTTTCGGGCAACGGCGTTAACTCAGGAATCGAGTTCTCCAAGCGAAGGTGCTCCACATTCGAGCAACGTCGTAATAAATCCAAAACTTGCTCGGGTGAAGGAAGAACATCGTCTTGGTTTGGGATAGACCCATCTTCGGAGAACATCCTCCGTTCGATCACCAACACGGTCAAGTTTTCTGCAGGAAATGGGATGAATATATTGGTCAGGCGCACGATACGGAGTCGGGGTGCGAGCACGGGCCTAAGCCCATAGACGTCGGTACCAAGCCAGTCGGCGTCCCTATCTGGTCTATGTATCGCTTCTACCTCCAGCGTTTCAAGAAACGGGAGCGCCCGGCCAGACATCTCTCGCGGTTGTAATGTCCACAAAACCGTATCGGGATCGTATTCTCTGATCTTCAGGTGACGAGCGATAGCCAGATGTGACATGGCATATTGGATGCGGTACGCTTCAATGCTTTCATTCTCGTCATCAAGATGGATGGTGAGAGGCAAATTGCCGGCACGAGCGAAGACTGTATTTGACGCGCGTTGGCTGACATCGCATACAGCGGAGGCCCACAGTTGATGCATGTTCGACAATATCGATCGAAATGTAGAGTTCACGTGACCGAGTCGGATCCAGCCCAGCATCGAGGGTTTAGTCGGTTCCAGCGCGGCGACATTGGCGAAGATCTCACGCATGAGTTCGGGCGGGAGCCGCAATATGGGCGAAGAGTACGCATTGGCGCATAAAAGAAAGCTTTGTGCGAGTCGACGAAGTGCGGCTACGTCTTCCAGAATCGCCGCAGTGTATTTTGGGGAGCGAGGCGCTCTAGAGGTGATGGCACTGGATATCTCCTGGAGGCGCCGCTCGCTGGGGCCTGCCAACCACAACGGCGTTGTAGAAGTGGCCGGTGCAGTCGCATCAGCCATGTACAGAAGCTTGAGAGCAGCAGATCAGATTTGCACGAAGAAGAGGAGCAGAGACGAATGCGAGTCGGCGAGGAAGTATATGCGAGTCCTGGTGGTTCCAGTCATTGTGGCATGGACGGACTCGCTGCCACTGCTCTATTCGGCCCGGGAGCCGGTGATGGGCGAAAACGTGGCGCAAATGCGTGACCGCGACAGCAAAGCGCGTCCTGGAATTCGCCGCTCGCCGCCACATCCTCTCCTCTCCTTCGCCATGCTGAACCGGGTCCTGAGGAGATCATACGCCACCCTATCCAACGAAGCCGCAGCCGCGCGTACAGGCTCCACGCCACTAGCCGTCCGCGAGCGCCGCGCCCGCCGCCCCGGAGGCTCAATCGGCAGGACACTGCCCGGCTCAGACACCCTCACTTCTGGCTTGACGCCGTCCGAGTACCAGGAATACATCCGGGAGAAGGCCAAGGCGAAGCACGGGGAGATGCCGTCGCCGGAGGAGTGGTTGCGGGATGTCCAGGCGAAGCGTGCGCGGTTGCGGGGCATGCGGGCAGTAGAAGTCGAGGTGCCGGAGGGAAAGTCAGTCACGGTGCTGAGCCCCGTCGGCCAGCGCGTCTTCCTCCCGAACGTGCTCTTCCGCATGATCCGCAACCACACGCCGAAAGGGCAGGCGTACAACCCGTACGAGGCGACGTTCAGGATCGACAAGTCGCTCACCAAGAACGACGTCCGCAACTACCTCTGGTCCGTTTACGGCGTCCAGACCACCTACGTCCGCACCGATATCTACCACGAGGCACGACCGTCGCGCAGTCAGCGCGTCAGGAGTTACTACCAACAACGCGCGGCCAATAACCGCGGGGGCAAGCGTGCCGTCGTCGGTCTCGTCGAGCCGTTTTACTACCCCGACGCGGTGGAGGATATGTCCAAGGACGACAGGACCAAGTTCCTCGACATTCTCGAGCGTATGACGGCCAAGGAGGCCAGGAGGGAGCAGAACCTCAAGCAGGTCTTCGCCACCATCAAGAAGCACGCCGACAAGTGGACCTGGACCGGCCCGCTCACCACTTCGCGAGCCGTCATCTTGCGAAGGATTGCCGAGCGCAGGGCAGCGAGGGAGGCGGAGATCGAACGCACAAAACAGGATATGGTTGCGTCGCGTGGGGCAGGCAAGGTCGTCGAGGCGGAGATTGTCGAGGCTTCATAGTGCTGTTTTCATCCTATTCTACACGTCTTATAATTGCTTTAAACACACAATCATGCGTGATGAAGTCAGTTCGAATACACATGCAGCAAAGATACAATCGAAAAAGATACAGCAGTGAGTTGATTGATACATTCAGTCATAGCCAAGATTGCGCAGACGCTCCTTCTCCTCGTCCTCAATATCCTTGATCGTCTCAAAGATCGACCCCAGCGCGACCCACCCAAAGCTCCTCGCCCCAAACAGCCCATGCTCCCTCACCGACAGCTGCCACGCCAACCACCCACGCATCAGCGCCGCCTCGCGCGGCTCGTCCTCAGCCGCCGCTAACTCCGTCCTGACATCCTTCACCAGATAATCCGTGTGCTCGCGCAGCTTCGCCATGACCTCCTTCCGCTTCCGCGGCTGCGACGTCTTCTCGACGATCGTCCCCACCACGGCCTCTTCCTCCGTCAACGTCGACGTGCGCCTGTGCGACAACACCTGCGTCGCGCATATGCCCTGCAGATCCGCCGCGTACCGCTGGAACAGCCGCGCGACGGCCTCGCGCGTCGCGGGCGGGGGCTCGACGCCGATATCGATGAACTCGTCCACCCGCTCCCGCACGGCTTCTACCACCGGATCGTCCCCCGCGTCCGAGCCGACGCTCAGATCGCTCAGCTCGGACGCGAGGTCGTCGATGTCCCGGTTCTGCGTGCGCCGCATGCGCCTGCGCTGGCGCCGGTCTTCGTGCGCGATGTTTACGGTGGGCAGCTCGACTTTGCGGAAGAGCTTGCCGATCGCGCGTTGGGATTTGTAGTGCGTTGTGGAGTGGGCGACGTTGACGGTTTCGGGAGCGTTCCAGTCCGGCTAATGTGCTTATCAGTATTGTGAGAGGGAAAGCGATGTCAGGGTGTGCTTACGCGGGCTTTGAACTTGAGTCGAGGGATCCTGTCGAGAGCGACGGGCGTTCCGGACTGCAGCTGATCAGTGTTTCGTAGAGCATCAGGTGATGAATGTAGCGTACCTTCTGGTAGTCGACGGCGTCACTGTGCAACTGGGACAAGGTCATACAATCCGGATCGAAGATGTTACGCTCGCTCTGGTCCGCGATGATCAACCAGTTGATAGCGATGATGCCCACGACCTATCAATACCATCAGCTCGTACGCCTGCCCCAATGCGCTAGATAGGCGACTCACATCAGAGTTGATGTAGTCGACTACGAAGTCTGCTACGTCGTTCATGGTACTCGGCCTGTCGAGCACTTTCTTCGGCGCTGGATCGTACGATGCGGCCTCGCTCAGACGCTTGGGGCGGAACTCGGGGCAGTCGTTCAGTGGGATGAGGTTGTACAAGTCGCCATCGAGATCGCCTCCGCCGAGGCAGGTAGGCAGAGGGCGCGCGCCTGCGTACAAATGGTCAGGACTAGTCAGAATGGCACTGTATCAAGCGCACTTACCCTTGGTAGAGAATACCACCATGTTCGGAAGCGGCTCAATCTCGAATGAGCTCCCCCGCTTCGGCTTCCCAATAGCATGAGCGATCTGCGCATCCCCCGGATGAATCGTCGGCGACCTCGACACCAATATCGGTCCCTCGAGATACACCGCCGGCCCCTCCTTCTTCCTAACACACGCATAGATCTCATTCTCCTTCAACTCCCCATGCACATCCGCGACCCCAACGAGCGTATGCCCCTTCGGAATCGGTATCCTTGCATGGTTCTTCAAGTCTCGCAATATATGATTGACCGCGAACTCCAACACCTTGCGATAAAACTCGTCGCCGACCATATGGTCCAGCCCGAGCTTCGCCAGGCTGTTCAACACGGACGAAACGCGGAAGCTCGCGCCCAACCCATACTTCTCAAACAGCCTCCCCGCGCCCGCGATATCCCTTGTCGAGCGCTCGACGTCCAACACCGCCGCGTCCTGGTACCGCTCGAACACGCTATACGGCACGCCCAGGCCCTCGAGCAGCATGATGAGCGGCCGGTTGAGGTAGTACGCGCCCGGACTGTCGAACGCGCGCGCGATCTCGACGTACAGCCCGTCCGGCGCCTCGAACTTCTTCATCGACGGCCGCAAATTGATGACCGACCCGCGCAGCCGATAATCAACACTCAACATGCCCTTGCTCCCCTGAAACCGCACCTGGTACGCGCGCGGGCTGCCCCGGCTCCGCCGCACGCGCTTACGCGTCGCCTGCAGATCTGCCCAAATCTTTCTCGCAAGTTCGAGCGAGATGGTCCCGACGCCGTCGGTGAAGCAGTACTTGCGGTCCGCCGTCTCGACGTCGCGGATGTACTCGACCTCCTCGACTTCGACCGTCGCTTGGTCCGTCGCGGTGAAGGCTTGGGATATGCGCGCGGCGTAGCGCGCGGGGCAGTAGAGCGTCGGGCGGTCGAAGGTGCCGAGGGAGGCGATGATGCTTGGTGCTGTTATGCTGATCTTCGCGCCGGCGCGCATGAAGGAAAACGGCTGGAGGAACCTGTGCAACAGAAATCAGTGGGTAGAGCCTACAGAGATGATGGGTAATCGTACCAGACGGTGTGCTCCTTGAGAGCCGACATCGAGTACGCGAGAAAGTCGAACTTGCGGCCGGCGATGGTGAGTCCCTGGCGCAGGAGCGTGCCCACTCTATCCTCGATGAACGCCCGCCCGTCGATGTCGCGGTCGAAGCGGAACTGCGTCTTCCCTTCCTCCATGAAGCTGACGCGGAGGAAGTTCTCGTGGAAAGCGGCAGGGATGGAGCGTAAGACGCGATTGTTCTGTTCGGGGAAGGGACCTGCATCTTTGTATCAGCATCCGTAAAGTTACTAGATGTATGGGGAAACTGACCGTCCAGAGATATACTCGTAGGAGTGATCGACACGTGCAAGCCCTGCACGATGTTCGGATCCGACACCGCGCCCGACTTGGTGAACTCGCTGAAGGGCATATTGCGCACGAACTCGTCCTGCGTCTGCGTGAAGCAGTTGTTGATAGTCAAAAAGTCCTCCTCGACGTCGTCCTGGAACCACCAGTTCGTCGCGCGCAAGCGGAACACCTTCAAGAACGCGGCGGTGTACCGCGAGTTGTAAATCATGATCATCGTGCGAATGCGTTGCATGAGCGTGAGCATCTCCTTAACGTCCACCAGCAGCCGGCGCAAAATGCCTTCGATCTGGTACGCGACCTCCCAGTGCAAAAACTTCTGCCACCGGTTGAACTCGTCCATGTTCTTCGCGGAGAACAACTCGCGCCGGACGACGTGGAAGTTGTAGTTGCGGATCTGGTGCATCTGGGCGACGTCGGCCAGGCGGCGGAACTTGTGCAGCTCGGGCAGGGTGGGGAATACGACGCGCATGGAGTGCGATACGAATCCGACTACCTCGCCATGTCGGGGAAAGGGAAGGCATTGGAGACGTCGGCGCTTTTCGACGTATGGATCTTGTTGCTCGAAGTGCGGGGCGGTGGAGAGGCTCATCCATACGGAGTACTCGGGCTGTTGCGTTTTTGAGGCGGACGTGCACGCGTCGTTGATGCTCGAGTGCCGGACGACAATGGAGAGCGAGCTGCTTCCGTGCTGTATGTGTACGCGCATCTCCCTGTTCTCTTCCGAGAACGTCAAGGACGCCAGTCCCTGGACCTGCTTCTCCCATTCGATCGAGAAAGCATCGTCGCGGCACTCCCAGCCGAACTGTACGATGCTGACGGCGACTGAGGAGCTCGACAGTCCAACTGTGCGCTTCTCCCTTTCCTCCACTGCCGCGGGGTCTTGATAGGGCAGACGCGAGATGTCCTCTACGATATCCGACTTTGGCTTCTGCTTGCTCTTCTCGAAGGACAGGGCGCGTCTTTCGATGAAGATAGAGCGGGAGGGAGAGCCGGGATTGGTGCCAAAGATCTGTAAGAACAGTTCGCCGAGGTCCGCGCGAGGGAGTGTGAGGAAGCCCATGCCCTTGTGTTTGCGTCCGGCAGGGCCTCGCTTGTCTTTCATGAGGTGAACTCTGAAGTTGAGCTGCGTAGCGGAGAAGGCGGCGAATGGTGGCTGATGTAGAACTTCGGCGAGGCTCCGCGTCAGTTGGTGGTGATCGCAGTTGTAGGGTATGTTGCGGATGTAGATTTCGGCCATGATGAGAAGCTAGTATGTGTGGCGCGACCTGTGGCGACGTCGTGTGAAGCGCGTTATGTGCGACAGCAAAGTCCAAGAGAGTGAGAATGTCACCTCAAGCTCTGAAGTCAAGGTGTAGGTCGGTAGTACACAAGCAGCCTGAGATACAAAGCGAGTCCGAGGTGGCAAAGAAGGTGGTAGTTGAAGACAGAGGACTAGGAGAACCAAGGAGAGCGTCGTTATCGCGGGTGGATCGGGGAGTCCGTAGTGTGAGATAGAGAGTGTGTTAAGTTAGGATGATGGTAGCTCAAGGAGTCGAGTACACTCTCAGCGCCTGCATCCAGTGACGCTATCCGGAAAGCGGTCTTCTGAAGGTATGATTAGCTCGGGGAACCTACATCACATGGACTGAAGCGTCGAAAACGTAGGTTGGTTATCCTTACGTTGTATGGGATGCGGGACACAGCTCGACGAGGGTCGAGAGGCAGGACAGTCAGGCCGAATCCAGTTCTACTCGAGCGCGGCTGCCGCTCGTGGCCGTCATAAACAAGATGCGAGATAATCGGTTATCATAGCACGTGGGAGAGTCGGTGATTGCCGATCAAACACGGGCGACAAGATTAGATATCCACGCTTTCCTTCCGACGGCTACGTCGATCCTAATGTACAAGTATTCCAGACCACACATTCTACTTGGGGAAGCCGTACCAACAGCTGGGCGTCGCAACTCTCAAAGGGACTTCTTCATCTCTTCAGTCGGGAACTTGGCGAACGCATCAAGAAGCTTGTCGATTGGCGCGGCGAGGAAGCCTGCCATAGTCTCCAAGGGCGGCTGGTTCGGCGCGGAAGGGTGTGCTCTGGACGGGAGTCAGCGGTATGCCGTGCATCAGGGTAGAGGTGTTAGCATACCGTGTTGGCACAAACTTCTTGGTGCGCTTGAATCGAGCCGCGGCTTCCGCGCTTGCGCCCTCTGGCAAAGCCGCCTCGAGCGGCGGCAAGTCGTTCTCCTCCTCCGAATCATTATGCGGGCGCAGATGTGCCATGACGCGCTGAAGGGTATCATTGTGCTCGTCCGTGCCTACGATTAGGCTCTCAAGCTTGTACAGTAACTCCTTGACTTCCTGGTGCTGCGTGCGATCCTCGTCGGCGAGCTCCTTGCCCTTTGATCCGAGGTATTGCTCCATGAGCGGATACACGACGATCTCCTCGCCAACTGCATGCCGGGCTACTTCCCATCGAAGTTGGTTCGACCAACGTTCCTTGGTGTCCGCGTCGGTGGCCTCCTTGTACTTGTCGTAGTAATCATACATCTGGAGCATGCGGCGTTAGCACGGCGCAGAGGTACAATATTGGACACACTGACCTCCTGGTGGTCATCTACGATAGCATCAGTGAGAGGAGGGCGCGTCATGGCGTAAGTTCTGGCGCTGAATGCAAAGACGCGAGGTACAGAGTTACTGGTGATAGCAGAGCGAGTTATGCGAGACGAAGACCTGACGGCCGTCCTTATGAACATCGAAGTAGATGAAAGAAGACAGTCTAGCTCGTGCTCATAGACCTCGAACGTACTCCGCCTGCACTCTGTCGATGGATAGTACGCGCACAATGACGCAGGCAACGAACGCGTTGGGCATGGATCTCGATGCCCCTATTACGCGTCGTCCAATCGCAAGCCTTGGTTTACCACACGCGCCGCATGACGCGGCGTGTGCGTCTGGAAGTTGGGGTGCGCCAAAAGAATTCGAACGAACTCGCGCAAGCCTGACCTCAGGTGGCGCGCACGGCGATCTCAAAGCTGCAGGATCGATAGAGTTTCATCAGACCAGGTGGAAAGTAGTGCGGTGAAGCTTTGAAGACTGTATTCAACTCTGCTCTTGGTTCAGCCCTGATTCAGCCACAAGTAAACGCGTTGTGGTCATAGGCCGAACACGCGCTGCTATAGTACAGTGCACCATATGGATGCACAGACGAGATCCGCCTTCGGAGGTTGTACACTCTTGCATTCTGATCATCGTGCGGTGAGCGTTGCAGACTGACAGTCGGCGCTTGCGACTCGCGTGCATAACTGCCAAGGACGACCCGGAGCAGTTGTTCCGTGTAAACAAGCAGCACCAGCGATGCCCGACCGAGCTGAATCATGTACGCATGAGAGAATCCATCCATCCACGTAACATCAAACAATACAGTACTCTTACAGGGTTCGATCCGCGCAAAGCTTGGCAGAAACGCATCAGCAACGGGCGAAGCACTACGGCTACCAGTCGTACGCAGGCGCGCCTTTGCCCGCAAGAACCATCTCGTCGATCCGCTCTCCAGACTCCAGAACCTTGTACGTGCGGATGGTCTCGCCGTAATCTGAGATGTCGTATATGCGGAAACGGCGGTCGAATCTGGAGGAGCGTTGGGCGTTAGACCCAATACGACGCAGATGAGATGTGCAACATACCCGACTTTGCCGTAGCCTTCGTATGATCTATCAGAGAACGTGAGCAAAGACCCTATAATGATCCAGGCGAGACGAATACATACCCGCCACCACCGAAGCACATCCAGACTCCAGATATCCTCCTGCAGTTCTCCGTAACTGAAGACGGAGATGAGCACTACGCACGCAGTATTGTATAGAAACCAGGCGTACTGTGGCAATGCCCATTACCAACGACCTTCACCTCAGGCGCAGACCCTGCACCACGATGGTCGCTTTCCGTCGCAGCAAGCAGGCCCTTCTTGAGCAACCCGTCGTTCTTGCTCGCGGATCCCTTGCCCTCGAGCCCAGATACGCCAACGTCGAGCGGGCGCCCGCTGGCCGGATCTACGTCCGCTTTATCATACGCCTCGGGTCTGTCGGGGAGACGCTCGTCAGCTCATGCACCACAAGACTCCAACACCAAATGCACGGCCAGGGGGGATAATTCTCGGAGCACGAAAAGGACCAGGCACAACTCGAGCTCGCGCGATAAGTGGTATAGCACGACGCGTGCACGATAGATCATGGACACGGGCAGGGTCTTGAATTGAACGCCGAACGGGACGTACAGAGGGATGTGGAAGAACATCAAGCCATTCGGTTTGGCGAGCTTGCGCTGGGAGGGGGCGACTTGCTGCGGGGAGGGGGACGCGTCGCGGGGTTCGGCCCAGACGCCGCCAAGGTCCTTTGAGCCGTCCGGGACGAAGGGGCGCTCGATCGGTGAGATCGCAGCTATTTTCAGGTTCGAGAGGTACGGGTGATGCGGCCGGTGTATAAGAATACATGTTAATGAAGGTACGAGTGCCGAGAGAAGAGATAGGCGTTCAGAAAGTCAGCGAGAGCCGCGGGACGCTATATTGGATGTATATGGGGAACGTACCCGATTCTTGAAGGAACCAGTTGATCTGGTCTTGGTGGATCCAGTCGTACTCGGTTGGAGACCAGAAGCCGAACCAGTCCGTTATGCCCTGCATCCAAACTATGTTAGCCTCCAGAAGCGCTGCGGCACAAGAAACGACGAACCTTTGCATATGAGCCAGAATCGAGGAAGTAAAGGGTGAGGACTTGGGTGCGACTCGCATCGGCGCTAAGCACTTTGAGCACATAGTTTCCAACGCCGTGTATGTCTGCCGGCCCAGCTTGCACTAGCGAGTACGGAAGGCCCTGCATCAACTTGACCTGATCACTCCGCCACCCCGTCTCCCTCGCGTCCTCGTCATCGTGGTTGCCAAAGACGACAGTCCACGGAACCTGGCGACTCGCCACTTCGCGCGCGAACTTGGCTAGCACCGACTTCGCGTCAAGCACAGTTCCTTGGCCGTTCAGCTGGTCACCAGTGAACACGACGAGGTCAGGCTTTTCCTCGTCAAGAGTACGCCCGAGAAGCGAAGACGTGTAGTTGTAGGCGCCGCCGGGACATGGCTCCGAAGGATCGCGGCAGGCGCCACTTGAGATGGAGAAGTGTAAGTCGGCAACTTGCATGATCTTGAAGCGACCATCGCGCGTCATGTGAAGCGGTCCTGCTTTCGGCGCAGCTGAAGTACAGTTGTCAGGTGGGCATTCAAATATAGATGTGAGACGGACCTACGCTGAACCCCGCGACGGTAGGTAAGCCATACGTTTGAACGGCCAGGACCAGATGACGCCTCCATGGTCGGCGCGCTATCCAGCTTATCGAACCCGTACCACGCCGGACCGTCACCGTAGAGGAGGTCTAACTCGGTGATGAGGTTTGCCTTGCCATCTGCACCGACATCCCGTAAAGTCGGCCCGACTTCGTACCATAAGAAGAGAGAGGGTGCACGCATGACGCCATCGCGCACTGAGCGGTCGACTCTCTTCCAGGTATGCGCGCTTGAAGAAGGCTTTGGCTCGGGCGAATTCGCAGGAAGCAACGCGAGGTTGGTAATGAGTGGAACGTCGACGCGACGCGTGCGACGGTAGTATATAAACTACAGGGTACATGCGTATAAGTTTGCGATACGGTTGCGGAGAGCAAGTTGATGCGCACTAGGTGCCACATGCCAGCCTGTAAGTTCAGATCGCGGTCGACTCTGACCCATTTCCCCTTCACTGCGTCGTCGTCTTCGGATGAATGGGGCGAACAAAGGTCTATCATGCTGGAAGACCACATGCATCGTTCAATGGATATCTCGGACACTATGAGACATTGTTAGCCATAGGGTTATAAGATATACGATCAAGGGTAGACATACGACCAGTATCATGCTGTAATAGAGGAGACCAGACATCTAAAGGAAGACTTGCAGTGTCCGCGGCGTCTCCAGGTCTCGTCACGTTCCACCAGTCTACGTCCCAGTCGTCCCCGATGGTCTCGTCGACAGACCCGGCGCCGGCACTACTGCCGGTAGATAGAGCGCTTGACTCAAAGATAGGCTCCCACGACTGCCATCCAACGCGTTGAATCCCTCCAGGACCGAATCCGGGTTTGTAGAGAATGAAGAGAAACGTAAGAAGTATAGAGAACGAGAAGACCAAACCGGCGGGAATGATGGTCGCCCTGAGAAAGCGAGACAACCGTCCGAAGACGTTAAGCGCCATTTCCCTCAGTACCCGTGTTCGCCGTACAAGATGATGAATAAGGGTATACGCAGTATGGATTGAGGTCGACGGTTTCCGAGTGATGAATGTTGGGAACAAGAGCGGACTTGCGCGCGCCACGACTGCGGACGCACGCTCGCACAAGCTGTTACTCGCGCCGCCGTCATCGCAGCGCTTGCTCGCTGCCACCAACCACGAGCATCCCGCCCATCGTGCCCAGGCTACAGCCGCCCAATTCCATCACAAGCGTAGTCGCTTGCGTGTTCAATCAAACAGGCGCCCGGGTTGCGCCGGCCCGAGTCGTCATCTCTCCTTCCACTTTCGAAATTGAACATCCCATCCCTTCCAGCTCGGCTGTTTTCAACTTTATGGACTTGGCTCTCCTGTCAGACAGCATCCTGTATCTGCTGCCGGCCCCGCGAACTACGCTGATGCGCCAGCCGCCGGCAACTTCTGAGTGGCCGGACCCCTTGTGCCTACCCAGGACGCCCTCTTGCATCATGTACGCCAGCTGCGAGCCTTATCAGGCATACAGACAGCCTCTCGCCTTCTTTCCGTACAATTTCGGAAGCCGGAACAAAGAGCACTGCTTGCGCGTAAATCATGTCAGGTCCTGCAGAACTTCCTTCGGCGAAGATCCAGCTTTACGATTTTTGCCGGCGTATTGCGGTCCGCGTAGGGCCTACGCTCGTCTACGCTCCTATACCAGAGCTCCGTTGTCGAATTCCAGGCTCCGATGGAGCTTCAGTCAGACATAGCTTTCCAGCCAAATCGCGCTCCGCACAGACCGAGCCTCACCGATCCGCTCCTTCCGCCTCCGAGGCCCCCGCCCGCGTCGGCCGCGATCGTTTCCTCCGTCGTTTCGACTCGCGTCTCGGACGTCGTCCAGGCAAGCTGCGAGACAGCGGACGCACTAGTGCCACAGTCGGATATTCCTAACGTGGATGAACATCATATCAGGGCCGGGAGCGTACAGCGCACGCGGAGATCGGGCTTCGTACCTTTGCCTGCCCCACAGACACCGTGTGGCTGCTCTCATCCCGTCTGATCCCGACCGGCCTCCATTGCGACGGCGAACGCGCTATGACATGAGCAATCGTGCTTCATTATGGCGTGTGCTTGCAAAATAAGCAGCGCCTTCCGCGCTCTCTGGCGTACAATCGCACGCACAGGACAACTCCGTACCGCACGTCAAGCCTCGGGAAGAGCTGCAAAGCAACAGAAATACCGATCGCTCCACAACTCAATATTCGAATGAACTCAGCATGCGGACATGCTTATCGGTCCAAGTGCTCTGCCCTGATCCCGTCTTCCGGCTCGCATTTTCTCGATCTACGTTCACATCTACGTATCCCTTCGCGCCGAGCCCACGCCTTCACATCTTTGGGCTTCTTCCAACACGCCTGGTCGTTTGCGTTACAAAACCTCGCACGAGTCAGAGGTTTATGTTCGCGCTTCACGTACTGTCGGCGGGTCAAGCAGCTTTGGCTATACAAACCAGACCTCCTCTAGCCGCGGAAACAGAACTGCGCACCGGGTCTGCACACGATGTCCATTGCGGAGTTGTCAACTTTTCTCCATCGCGTGAGGTGCAAGGCCGCCTTATCCTGCCGAGTCCCGAAATTCTGTTCTGTGCACCATGTGTGCACCAGCCCCTGAGCGTATCTGGCGTGCCTTCCACTGATGGCTCCGTGGACCTTCCCTCCAGGCCGGCTACGCATATAAGCGCGGGGCTCGACGTCGCCGTATTCTTTGAGGCATCGTCTTTCACCTTCCCAGACTCCCTCATCGCGCGCGCTCTGTCGCTGCGCCAGCCAGCCTAGGTTCGACATGGCAACTTTCGAACGCAAGGGCTCGGATTCGTCCGTTATCGACGAGAAGGCCTCGGGCATCGTCGACGACAGCGAGAAGGGCAAGCTCGACTACGTTCCTGCTCTTCCCGCGGACGTCAACGTCGCTGAGGTCGGCGATGTCGCGGAGGACGTTCGCGCTATCGACCTTGGTGCCGATGGCAAGGAGCGCCCCATCGAAGAGGCCGGCGATTACGCTCTTCGTCTCGTCTCGCTCGAGGACGACCCCACCCTTCCTGTCCACACATTCAGGACATGGTTCCTAGGCCTCGGCCTTGCCTGCTTCGCCGCCGTGCTTGGCGAGCTCTTCGTACGTCGCTCTCGCGTGCGCTCGATCTGTAGCATGCGCTTACTTACGCGATCCCGACAGTACTTCCGCCCCCAGACCGTTCAAGTCTCGGGTCTCTTCCTCCAGGTCATCGCCTACATCCTCGGCTTGATCCTGGAGCGCGTCATCCCCGGCCCTGGTAACCCCATCCTTCGCACGAAGGACACTTGGTTCTGGCGCTTCATGAACCCTGGTCCTTTCAGTACGTTTCTTTCGCATGCTCACCTAAGCCGCCTTCCTGACGCTCTCACAGACATCAAGGAGCATGTAGCTATCAGCATTATGTCTACCACTGCTTCGGACCAGGCCATCGCTATCTCCGTCTTCGCCGCGCAGGACTTGTACTACAATGTCTCTGTCAACGCCGGCGTCGGTATCTTCACGTGCGTGCTTGGCGTCTTCTTCTCATCACCTTGCAATGTGCTAACAAACATGCAGTCTTATCGCATCCCAGCTCATTGGTTACGGTCTCGTTGGTCTTGCGCGCGACTACCTCGTCTACCCGACATGGGCGGTGTACCCCTTCCTCATGCCGCAGGTCCAGCTTTTCGACGCCATGCACCGCAACAAGGGCGAGTTCCTCCAGAAGAAGCGTGTCCTTATCTTCTGGGGTACCCTCGTCGGCATCTTCGTATGGGAATGGTTCCCCGAGTACATTGCGCCGTACGTTCATTTCGGGTCACGCGGCAAAGTCCATGACGCTGATCAATATTTAGAACGCTCACGGGTATTTCCGTCATCTGCCTGGCTGCACGCCACTCGCCTTGGGTCACCCGCATCTTCGGTGGTGCGGCCGGTAACGAGGGTCTCGGTCTCTTCGCCATCTCGCTTGATTGGAACTACATCGGCTCTGGTGGCAGCGCCATCGGCTCGCTCTTCACGCCGCTCTCGACCCAGCTCTCGCTCTACGCCGGTGTCCTCGTCTGTATCCTCTCGTTCTGCTTGTGCTACAGCAACAATGTCTGGCACGCGCAAAACATGCCGTTCCTGTCGCAGCTCCTCTTCTACGAGAACGGCACGGAGTACAGCCAGCTCGAGATTCTCAACGACGACTTCACCCTTAACGAGACCAAGCTCGAGCAGCAGGTACTTATCTGTTTTGTCATCGTTCGAAGTGTGTGCGCTGACATACGTCACAGGGTCTACCGTACTACGTCGCCTCGCAGACGCTCTACCAGCTCTCGCGTACGGCCTACATCGGCGCCGCGGTCACTCACTTCGCCATCTGGCATCTTAAGGACGTCATCAAGGTCGTCAAGGATGTCTGGTCCGGCCGCGAGTGCGAGGACCTGCATTTCCAGAAGATGAAGGCGTACAAGGAGATCCCGCATTGGTGGTACCTCGCGCTCTTCATCGTCATGTTCGCGCTCGGCATGGGCCTCTCCTACGCCGCGGACTCCGGCATGCCTGCGTGGGCGTACATCATCTCGCTCATCTTCTCGGCGGTCTTCGTCCCCATCCTGGGTTCGCTCTACGCTACGGTCGGTTACCAGCCATCGCTCCAATTCCTCATCCAGATGGTTGGTGGTGCACTCATGCCCGGCAAGCCCGTCGCGAACATGTACTTCACGCTTTGTACGTCTTCCCTGCCCATTCTCTATCGAACATCTCGCTTACCTTCCTGCAGACGGCTACCAGACCTACCAGCTCACGCTCAACATGCTTCGTGACCTCAAGCTCGCTCAGTACACCAAGCTCCCGTGGCGCGCATGCTTCGCGATGCAGACCGTCGGCGGTATCATCGGCGGTATCCTTAACTTCGTCATCATGAAGTCCGTCATCGCCGGCAACCGCGAGCTCCTTCTCGACGTCCAGGGTTCAAACGTCTGGTCCGGACAGCAAGTGCAGTCGTACAACTCCGCCGCGATCTCGTGGGGTGCGCTCTCCAAGCCGCTCTACGCGCCTGGCGCCCGCTACGGCTTCATCCCATGGATGCTCATCGCCGGTCTCGCCGTCCCGATCATCCCGTGGTTGTTGCACCGCCGCTGGCCCAAGCTCGGTTTCAACTACATCTTCACGCCCGTCGTCGTCGCCGAGCTCGGTTTCCTCTCGGTCGGCATCAACTCCTCCTGGATGACGTCGCTCGCCGTCGCGATCTACTCCCAGTGGTACCTGCGCAAGTACAAGCCCCGCTTCTTCCGCAAGTACAACTTCTTGCTCTCTGCGGCGCTTGACGGCGGAACCCAGATCATGGTGTTCGTCTACTCGTTCGCTGTCGGTGGTGCGTCTGGCACCGCAGTACCATTCCCGAACTGGGGTCTCAACCCGACGGGTAACCCGGATTACTGTATGCGCTTGACGTAGTGGGATTCTGCTTGTTGTACGTGGATGTTATGATTCATGGTTTAATGTACTGTACATTTTTGCGTCTTATACCATTTGGGCTGGGGCTGCTTTCTGTATCATCTCTTGTGTGACGCATGAACGTCAAGTGTGAGGCTGGAGATAAAGGGTAACCCGTGTGTCCGGCGACGCGACTCGGGGTCAGGAAGCACTGATCAGCGTCAATCGAAGGCTTGTAGACTAAATTGTAGCTCGCAAAAGCTGTGATAACATCATACGCATACAGGCATTGAGCTCTACGACTGTGGGTCAAAGCCCACATCGACTTCTTCCAATGGATTACCATTGATGGCAACACGCGATGGGCGCCCGCCGAAGCCTTGCGCGTCTTCCTCAAAGTGCGACCGAGTCATGAATCCTAGTCACAACCCAAAGCTAGCCATGCCGTAGGTATATAGAGTCAAAGGAGAAGCGTCATAAACTAGGTATAGTACACCCGCACATCCGCCATGGCAGCCCCTCTGAACCTCCCCTTCGCCATCCTCAACGCGTTCTCAACATCGCTGAGCGGCGGAAACCCCGCAGCCATCATCCGCACAACGCCCGAACAGAACGCCCAACTGACGGACGAACAATGCCTGACCGTCGTGCGTAACCTCAATCAGCCGATGCAGATGTTCATCACTCCTAAGGCAGATGCGCCGGGCGGGTTCAGCGTGCGATGGTACACACAGGTCAGGGAGAACATGTTGTGCGGGCATGCGACGCTCGCCGCGACTGGGTTGTTGTTCGGCGAGCAGAAGGAAGGCCCGTTCTTCGTTCAAGGCGCCAATGCTCTGAAAGCACTCGACTTCAACGGGAAAGTCAACTCGTTGGAGGGTGCTAAGGTTGAGGATGGGAAGGTCGAGATCGCTCTTCAAGCGGCGCAGGTCGACGAGTTGGACCGCGAGGACCCTCGCGCGGTCAAGTTGCGCGCTGCTGTAGCCGCTGCTGTGGGCGCCGATGTCGGTGTCATCTATCTTGGTGCGGGTGCAGGGTCATATGCGGCCTACTGCCTGGTCGAGCTTGATGTGGAGGATTTGGGTGCACTGAACGTCGACCATGTCGCTCTGGTATGTTGAATTTATCAAGGTTCTCATAGCACATCACTGAGAGCGCCCATAGAAAGAATCCGGCTTTGTTACGAACGTCTTCACTGCCCGGCCCAAGGCCTCTGAACGCGAAGCCGGCGTCGCGTTCGAAACGCGCATGTTCGCGCCCACCGTCGGCGTTAACGAGGACCACGTCTGCGGATCGGCGCATGGTTTGCTCGTTCCGTACTGGGATCGGAAACTTGATAGTAAGGGCCAGACGATGCATTCGCACCAAGTTAGTGCGCGGGGAGGGGATCTTTGGGTCACCCTCGACAGCGAGAAAGGACTGGCGAGGCTGGCAGGGCATGTCGTCAAGGTCGCGGAGGGGACAATCTTGGCATGACAGTGTCTTGTAAGACGCGTTGAGCACAACGAGTTGGACGGAGAGACGCATGGAACTCATTATCCGCATAGTATAGGGTACAACAGGAGATTTATGATAGGTTATACGAGCTTGACTGGCTGATTGCTCTTGGGGTCCGCAAGGAACATCGGTAGGTACGACGCGACGACAGCAGCAAAAGCCAGCCTATAATTCACATGATAGCGTGTCAGCCATAGTATGTAGAATATAAGGTGGTACTCACGCAAGATTCGCCAGGGGAGGCTGGCCGCCTTCCTTGGTGCGCAGGGGATGGTAGTTGATGTATGCGCTAATGCCAAAGAAGAATGACGGCCAGGAGAGGTACCTGAACAGGTTCAGTTGCCATGCACACGAAAGCTGGAGTGTATACAACTCACCTATTGCGCGTAACCATGATGAGGCCAGCAAGAAACATACCGGAAGTCCCAAGCGCGTCTGTGTGAGATAGTCGTGAGTATTCGCAATATAACATATAATGTAGATGTGCAACGCACCGGGAGACTCTCCCTGCCATGACTGGGGCGGCGTACGCTTCACCTCACGAGACGGGTCGCGGGGGTCGGTCTGCGACATGGTGGTGGACGCTCCTGACTTGTGTCGCGTACCTTTGCTCTACGCGGTCACGTATCCGTGCCACGTTTACGGCTATTACCGAGCCGGCCTCGAGATACTTGGGCCATCATATTCCTTTCTTCTCGACCGCCACTTGCTAAGCACTGGCTATCATATGCATCAAGCCGCAGCTCAATCCGGAACCACATCATGCGCAAGGCATACCATGACAATAGACGGACTTTCAAGGCTGTCTTTGTGCAGTGCGAATACTCGGACCTCGTTGCGAATGTCCCGACACTCGTCCCTGCTTCCGCGCCGCGTTTTGGACCACGGGCGTCAATTGTCACTACGAGCCCTGCCCTCTGTCCATTGTTGCTTTGTCTTCCCGTGGTCCTTGTACGAGGTTCTTTGCGATGACCACAGCTGAGCGGGTCGCTCGTTATAAGGGCGGGAGCAACTTCGAAGCGGGGACAACTGACCACCGCCCACTTCTACCACCTCAAGTCTTTGGATCCCTACGATGCGCCAAAGCGTTCAAACATACCGCCTATACTTGGCCGCTCGACCCACTCGTCGTACCGCTGGCGTTGTCATCGGATTTCTTCTGGTCCGCGGCTTCAAGGCAACGTCTGCAAGAACACCCACCGTTATTTCGCTATGGCCTTCTGAGCGCATGTTCGAGGGCAAGAGCTGCATCGTGCCAAAAGTGACCCGACACAACACTTTGTCAATGGATGATGTCCGCGGCCTGATGGTCCTTGAGTACTCCTTGCCAGTAGACGCCTTCCATATCGAGCTTCCCGCGGTACCAGTGGGCAGCGGATCCTTCAGCCTGCAGGAGCTGAATTGGTCTTACAATGTGTTCATGGTACGTCTCGTCTCTCAGCGTCTCAGATTCTCCCGCTGAAGCAATTCCCCTCTAGCGACTCGCACTCGCAGGCCGGTTTGACATGCAAGCAACCCCCCTCTCCTGGGCCAACATCGTCGACTGTATGCGCAACGCGGTCCGCCTCCCGCCCTCTCCCATACCAACCTTCAACCTCAATGGCGAACGCGTTGACGCCTTCACTCTCCCGCCACCATACATCCGCGCCTCAGAGGTGGAAGCCGGTCCCGCAAACCCATACCGGGAAGAATGGATCCGCAGGCCGCCTCCTTCACCCATCATGTCCGAAGATCAATGGAGCACTTGCGGCACCATTGGCAAAGGCAAGAAGTACCGCCCCGACTCTTCACACCTCAGCGCGCACGAGTCGTCGTCTACGCACCAACAAGATCATCGCGTCCTTCGTCGCACTACGACCCATCACCGCTCTTCGCACGAGAAGGGGAAGGAGAACGTCGATGTCAGGGCGTATCGCCGTCATACGCGCAAGGTACCCAAACCCGAGCCGATGCCTGAAGTCGTCAAAAACGCTCCGCACCACCGCGATGCTGCACAGCCGCGGTCTATCCTGAAGTCGAGGTCCAAACCGTATACGCGTTTTGAAGCCACAGAACAGGCGGGCGCTGGAGGTTGGACGCCACAGCGCGTTGGCATCGACTTGCATGCCCCGCGTTATTATGCGGAGCCAGAGCATGGGCGTGGACGTACGAGTCGGAGCAGGGCGCGCGACACGCGTGAGGAGAGGTATGCCAAAGCCGAGGAGCAAGTGAAGAGGCGCTCGTCGAAGGCTGCTCGCGCCTCCTGAGCTAACCTATCGCCTAATGTACACTTCTCTGTACGAATATGTTTGGTTTTCCAGTCATCTAAATTGCGTCACTGTCTGTAACACGTACTGTATATATCTTGAAGTGTAATCCTACTATATCAGCAAATCATCTAGGCAGGTGCTATTGCCACCAATTGCAACTGGCATAGCATAAGCGACAAGAAAGAAGCAGTAGTGCCTCTCTGAGAGAAGTGTGTGGTCATTATACGTCTTGCAAAGTTGGCGCCGAGTACCCGTACAGATTCCGCACCGAAAGAAACCAACGTATTCAATATTCAACAGTGAGTGAGCGCTGAGCGCCCAAGGTTGCGGCCTCGGGGAACTCGGCCGGCCCTGCTGCCGGCCGCAAGCGGGCGGGCCCTCGAGTCGTAACTTGTTCCAAACCATCACCCAGAGCTAAACTCAGTCTATTTTCCACGGCTTCCGGGCCCCAACAATCTCCTGATACCAGAGACCATTCTCTATTGAACCAAAGCCATCCTAACCGTGACGTCTCTGAACATGACCGCCATCATTGAAACACCTCTCTGGTTGGTCGAGCCCAGCGAACGACGACTGCGCGAGATCTCACATGTAGCGTCGCTACGGGCTCCTCCTTCTGCAACATACGCTTCCTCGATTCTTCAAGATGCATCGGCCTTGAGACGGCTCGCGTTGGAATTCATTCGCCGCGCCAACGCATACACTTCCCTCATATTGCGACTACCTCCGGAGTTGATCTTCGAGATCTTTACGCACGTCGTCCGTCTTGAACCCACGAGTCCCAAGGAGTTGGGGTGGATACGACTCGGCCATGTCAGCTATGCTTTCCGCTCGGTGCTTCTCAGCATGCCCGGCTTGTGGGCTTCCGCCATATGGGACGTCGCCGACCACGCCCGACACGAGGTACTCTCCCGCGCGCGAGACATGCCGCTCTCGATACAACTCAAAACGGGTCGTAAACTGGATGTCTCGTCGAATAAAATCAAGTTCGCGATGGATAATATAGACCGAGCCCGGCGCATCAAGATAGAAGAGCGTCAAGGCACTAAGATACTGTGGTCGTTCGAGCCGCGAGACCTGTCGGGCAGGGTGTTCCCTCATCTCGAAGAGATCGATGTCATGTTGCTACATCATGACACGAGCTTGAGAGATCCCGACTGGCTGGGTCCTGACGTTTATGGCCTTGAACCAGTGCAGGCACCGCGCTTACGATCCGTCTTTCTGGTCAACGTCTTTATCCCCATCTCCCCAAACAATCTGACGACTCTCGCCCTCATACGAACAAAATACTATGGAAACGGAACGATAGCCGCCTCAAGTGACCTTCTTCCTTCGCCAGAAGAGTTCCTCCACATGCTGGCACAATGTGGGAACGTGGAGTACCTTACGCTGCAGAACGTAACTCCAGCCATCGCACCATTACACACTTCACTTCGATCGATCGACGCTATAAAACTGTCATCGCTCAAGGAGCTCACTTTGTGCTCGCCGATGTCCGAGATAATAGCATTTTGGACATATCTTGCCCCGCTACCGCACGAAGTGGAACTCTGTCTCAAACCTGACTATACGGAGGCCGCCATCGCAACCGGAGGATTCGTCGATTCAAGACGGCTGTCATTAATCTCGCTTTTCCTGGAACACCTGGCGTGTCACGACCCGTCCCGAGTGACCGCATTGGCGTTTGAAGCAGACAAAGAGTCCTTCATCACGCAATGCGGGTTCTTCAAACGCGCGGCCGACGCCTCTCAGGACTCTTGGGCAGGTCTTTCTGTGTATAATGCTAACTGTGAGGTCGGAGATGACTACAAAACTTTCTTGGATATCTGGCTCCACCAATGCGTCTGGGCTGAGCATTCAACATTGGCTCGGTTCATTGATTATATTCCCGAGCCATTTTTCGCCCAAATCGACACACTTGATGTATTGGACGTCAACGTCGAAGACTTGCAGCGGTTGTTCGCCCGCTTGCCCAACATTCATACCCTCCATTTCCGTTCACCAGAAAGCTCGCCTCTGGCATCTCTCGTATACAAGACGGAATCATCCGGACCCTCGACGGCCCTCGAGAGACGGGCATACCTACCGAAGTTAACACATCTTCGCCTTCACGACATGGACTTCGGTGATATTCAGGCGCAATTCCACGGGAATATATTGCACTACGACGAAGTAGAGAATGTCTTGTCCTCACGCTTTGCCGCTGGCGTACCTCTCCAGTCCTTTCACGTCATTCAATCACGCATCTATGCCGACCAGGCCGTCGTCGACGCCCTCATCGCACGCATGCAGGAGATGGTTGTTGGAGATGTGACTGCTGATATGGAGGTGCTTTAAGATGGGAGAAGACCTGTGTTGTGCATGCGCGATCTATGCTCAGCTACTGAAGAACTCATAACTCTACTGGTCGTACGCCACATGTGATATTCACTACCTACTAGATAGATGTCATTTAGGTATACCACTTATCGATCATGCTTGAACCTTTTATGAACTTCTTCGTGATCACCCATTCTTCGTGATCTCATCGGTACTGTGTACCTCTTTCAATAATACAAGACCTCATGCTGTGGGATAAAGATGCGACAGGATGCGACACAATCCGAACTGGCGAAGGTTTGAACACGAGCCGGCGGCGCGGACCGGTTTCTCGCGTCGCTGCAAACACGAACATGAGCGCTTTCCAACTTGTTCCCAGTCATCCATCTACATTCCAGCTCACGGTCACGAGCCCTACCGCTGGCTCTACATATCTCTCGACCGTCTTGAACTCAGATTCTGTGATGTTCGAGACTTCTCGTATGCCTGATTGGCTGGCAGAACCTGGCGCGCGTCGTCTCCGGGAGATCGACGATAGTGCATCCTCTGGGGCACCGAACTCAAAGGACCTCGCTTCTTCAATCGAGCTGGATTTAGACTCGCTAGCCAGGCTCTCGACCGAGCTCCGGCGGACGTCCAATGCACATAACTCTCGCTTACTGAAGCTGGCGCCGGAGATTATTCTGGAAATCTTGACCTTCGCCGCCGCCCTCGAACCCGTCAGCAGGAAATCTCTCGGATTTATGCGTCTGGGTCATATCTGCTATCGACTTCGCATGACTCTACTAGGCATGCGCTGGCTCTGGGCCTCGGTCATCTGCGACGTCGGACCGCGCGCCTGGGGGGAAGTGCTACGACGTGCCGGGAATACTCCTCCGACCCTCAGGCTTAAAGATAGCAAAGAAGCTCCCGCCGATTCACTCATCGAGTACGTGAAGGTCAATAAGACTCGCGCACATCGACTCAAAGTCGTCGAGCACCATTCTTCCATTATCTCATGGCACGACTCGCCGCACAACCTCTCCGGGATCCATTTCCCTGACTTGGTAGACCTTCACGTGGAAGCCAAGCATAGGCCTTCACGGGACCCGCTCTGGCTCGCAACCGACTGTTACGAACTGGACCCAATACACGCGCCTAAGCTTAGAAGGCTTCATCTCGTCAATATCTGCGTTCCCTTCTCACCCGAGAACTTGACGGTATTGGAACTCAAGCGCCACCAAAATTACACCCACGTACCCATTCCCAACGGCGACGATATACTCCCGTCTCCTGACTTCTTTCTCTCACTCATGAGGCGTTGCGTGAATGTCGTGGAGCTTTCTATGACAAACATGATCCCTGCTGTCTCCGCTTTACCGTCGGATCTTCGAGCCGCAGACGCCATCATCTCGCTCCCTTGCCTCAAACGTTTGACTCTGCTGGACAAACTCTCTAGACTCTTGGACTTGTGGTCGCATCTCTCGATTCCCCCTAACACGGCGATTCAGCTCGGGGTGGACTATATCAGCTCCCCTTCCTTCTCGGACTCCCACGTCAACGAGCAACGGTCGTCAGTCTTCCCCGCATTGCTCGACCACCTTGAACGCAGCGACCTGTCCGATGCCACTGCGCTCTATTTCAAAATGGATAAGGCGCGTCGCAAGATGTCTTGCGTTCTATACAAGCGGAATCCTGGCGTCACTCTCGGGGAGCGGTCTCGCTTGCTCTTGCATGGCGATTCGTCTACCGACTCCGTATTCGTGGGTGTCCACTTCTATAAGTGCGCCTGGGGTAGGAACTCCACACTAGAGCGAACCATAACATCTGTTCCTGCGTCGACATTTGCCAAGATTGACACGTTACAACTTGACGACATCCCCAACCTCAACCTCGTCTACCTTCTGGAACGTTTACCTCGTTTGAACACTCTCGTACTGAATGGCATTGATCGCGACCGCCTGATGGCGCTCTCGCCCTTCGCGTGCTTTCCCCATTCGCCCCAGTCTATCATCAGCCCTGTTCTCGCACATCTCTACCTAACTGGAGTGCACCTGTGCGACCCATCGAAACACAGCACTTTGCCATGCGCGCGCGACATACTTGAACTCCTGAGCTCTCGTAAAGGCGTCGGTCAACCCCTCCATTCGATCACATTCGAGCGCTCGGCGCTGAACATGACCACATCCGAACTCGCCTCCTTCAACGCATGCATGAAGAAACTAGTCCACACCGTCAGGTTTCTGAATCCGAAGGCATAATTAGGTAAGATCATCATACTCCGCAAGATCAAGGCATGGGGTTAACGACTCTCTTAGGACTCGTACCATACGATGAACCTCTTTAGTGCATTCCTATAAGAGGCAAGTAGCCTTGACTTCTATTCGCTATGCACGTTCTTGGCCTCCTTGAGGGCGTGTGAAGTTGGATTGCGTGACCGATTGCCCGGAGTCGGCTTAGCCGCTGCGTATATATCACGCAATATCTCTACTCGACTGAGTATAAGCTCTTTACATTGTTGAATGATGTGTAATACTATGGTACATGCAGTTGAATGCGACAAAGCGGTAGATGAATGAGCAAATGCAAGGGTTCTAATTCGTTAGACGTAGAGTTCTCCGCGCGAGATAATGGTGACTGGCCCGGCAAGACGAACAAGACCCTCCTCATCGATTCGTATCCTGAGCTCTCCACCACGCGGGCTCACTTGTCGCGCAAGTATCCCACTTCCCTTGACTTGCGCGTGGAGCCCGTGCTTGTCCGCCCAGTACGGCGTAGAGAGCGTGTGAGCCGTCCCGCAGACCGGATCTTCGGGAACACTCGCGGCGGGCGCGAACATACGCGACTCGAAAGCGACCTTGGGGTCTTCGGAAGAAGTGGTCAGGACGTGCACCATAAACGGAGAGTCGACCTGAAAACAGCACAGGCGTCAACTCCCGCAACGAGGCACCCATACGTGAGACGTCGGCGTACCAGCTCGGTGATTTTCACCGGTAGAGAACGCAGGTCGCGTGTGGCGACTTCGACGAGACAGTAGAAGTCAAGATGACCCAGTCCGGCACCCATGAACTCGACCTTGACATCGGGTCCAAGCGCGCGCGCCAATGCAGCTCGAAGTCCGACGGCTCTAGGGTCCTCAACAGCGAGTGGCTCGAGCCGCCCCGCAGCGATCGCAATCTCAACGCGCCCTTCTTCTGCCTTTCGCGCGACGATCACCCCGTTAGTCGCGTGAAAGTAGAGCGTGTCAACCTCCGAAGGCACGCGAGCAGGATCGGCGAAAAGCGCAGCCGCCGTCGCGAGTGTCGCGTGGCCGCACAATCCGGGCTCCAAGCTGGCGGTGAAGTACCGGATGTTGAATGCGCGCGCATTAGCAGGAAGTTCATCAAGACCTTCCTCACGTGGAACGATGAATGCGGTCATCGGCTGGTGGAAGTTCGCGCCAATTGCTTGTCTCGAGGAGTCTGAGAGTAGGGCATCCTGCTCAGGCGAGAGCAGGACAACGGCAGCCGGGTTACCGCCAGCGATATGTGTCGAGAAGGCGGTGAGGTGAACATATGGTAGAATCAAGGGCTCCTTAGCTGCCTGCGCCGGGACTGGGACTGGGACCATCGTGGAGGTGGGGCGAATGGGCCTAAAGAAGACGATCGTCTTTGAGCGCTTCTTGTAGCACTGCATAAGCGCCGGCGCCTCATGTAGGGCAAATCTTCCAAACCTACTGAGTCTGCTGACTGGTGACTCGAGAGATAAGAGAGTGCACAGATACATGCGTCAAGTCTAACAACTTTGTACTGTCGTCTGCATATGCTTTACCTCCGGGCTCAGATAGAGCAAATGTGCGTCTGGAAGCCCCGTCAGTCGGTTCACTATAGCCTCGACAATGAAGGAAAGTCACCATAGTGAAGAATAGAGGACAGAAGGGGATGCCGGAGAAGTGTGCAGTGGGCCGATTCGAGCGGCAATTCTCCCTGCGGCTTGAATGACCGTGCCCGAGGTATTCACAGGACGGGTTCCGGAAGCATGCCGAGCGTATTCGTAGGACTCTAGGAGATCAGTCGGTGACGTAGAAAGCGTATCAATACAATTGCAGAGATGCTTATGCTGAGATATGACATGTTTCAAAGGAGAGAGCGCTAGATCGAAGCACATTGGGTGGTAGGGGCTCGGAGATCCGTGGGGAGTGACAACGGTTTGGACGGGTACAGAACTGAACAATCATCAGACTCGATCAAGGATGTGTAGAGACAGAAATGTATTGCAAAGATGCCGTACGAGGCGTAGGGTGGGACAGCATGGCGTTGTGGATGAACATGGTTGTAAGAGGCAAGTTCATATGCCCGATGGCAAGTCGATAACGCCGACAGCCGCGGCGTGCTCTCCGCTCAGCGTTCGGTACCGCGGCACACACTTGGCTCTCACCTCCACTTCCACCTCTTTCTCTGTTGGTCACGCTATCGAACCCATGGAAGAAGATATGCTGACTTATGTATAGCTTCCTGTCGGTTATTCTGGATCTATATCTCCATGTCGCGTACTGCGTGGTCAAATTCTGGCAAAGGCGGCGGGAACTTGACTTCTGATCGCCTTGCGCCCAAGAAGCCCAAGCCGCAAACTCAGCCTGCACAGAGCAAGGGCAAAGCAAAAGCTCCGCAAGATCCTCCAAAGAGTGCAGCTGTGAAAAGGCTCGAGAGTATACTCACCGGTCTGTCTGGCGCGAAGTCGCCTAACTCTCAACCTGGATGCTACTGCCAGGGTGCGTCTACTCCTATTGGGCATACATCCGTGAACTGATGTGTGACCTTTCACATAGCGCGAAAGCACGCTCTCAACAAGTATACGCCAATATGCACGACTTGCGGTCTCATCCTGTGTGCCTTGCAGCAGCCATACACGCCTTGTCCTCATTGTAGTTCATCACTACTATCGCCGATGCAACGCGATTCCATGGTTGCCCAGGTGCAGTCCGAGCTTGAAGCACAGCTAGAGCTGGAAGAATGCGAGCGTGTTCGCGCGCAAGAGGCGGTCCGTGCAGCACAGGGTGCTTTCCCGACACTCGGCGGTGCAACACCACCTACGACTATCGTGACACCGAGCCCAGCAGCATACGTCGTTCTGTCACTAGACTCAAAGACAAAAAGGACAACCGTCTCGACGTATCATTCACCGGCGCCTTCCCCGCCCACCGTCTCGCGTGCACCTTCGGCACCACCACCACCACCCGACGATTGCGTACCTCCCCCTGCTATCGATTCAGTAACACACTTCCGCGGTGGACGTCAGCCAGCTACAGCATGGGCGGACCTGATAGGTGGAGATGCGCCTGTGTACATTCCGCCTGTGCAGGATAAAGGCAAAGGTCGTGAGCATGGAAAAGGACAGGCGTCAAGGCAAAAGTGAACTGTGAGATATACTCAGACTCCGCGTCTCAGTACATACGAGTATCAAGTGACGATACTGTCACTCTGTATGTATATGAGAATACAATTACACGTTACGTCTTCGTTATAAACCGCTGACGAGTGCCTCGACCCGCGTCGATGACGCACTGACCCTTGTAACTGAAGCCAAGATGCGAGCCAAGAGACAAACTGAACCCGGTCTTTCTTGGGTGTTCGACATGTCGACGTCTTGCCTTTCCACCACCATGGTCCTTCCTATAGAGCGAGCTTGAGAACCATCAAGGCCTCCGCAGAACGCCAATCGGTTTGGCTCGAGTGTGGAGAGCACAAGCAGCATCCACGCGGCCATTGACATGCTCATGAACAACACATTCTCTGTACGCTCCAGTTGGCTCATTCCGCTACTACTTTGGGTGGCATAGGTTCCAGGAGGTATACTCATAGGCAGATGGGACTTGACAGGTGCGTATATCACACGCCCTATCTCACATAGCCATCGGATTGAACGCCGCGGCAGCGTCTCCGCCGATATGGCGGCCGAATTGGAATCGTCTTCGAGCAGTTCTTCCTCTGCCTGCGCTTCGCCAGTCGGAGCAGAAGCGACGAAGATCGACTGCGAGAGCGTACAGTGATACACCGTGTACAAGTCAACTACGCTAATCTATCATCTTCTGTTTGCCATCCCTGCGTGCTCAACAAGCGCTGAAATGTTCTGCTAGCTCGGGACTGCTTCTAGAAGTGACGCATACGAAACACGCCGTTTGAGGGTTGTCCGCAATGGCCCTTCTATCTTCGCATTGTAGCTGCGCCAAACGGGCATGATGGGCGGCATCGAGCGCTGGTCTGCGTTGACAGCAGCGGGGCAAGCGCAAGAGGTACCGGAACTCTGTTCCCCGCGGTCTCTCCTGTCCGGTATCGAAGTTCTCCCGTTTCGCCGCCTGCGGAGACCCCTCTCCGGCATTGAGACCACGTTGCCATGCTGTCCCTGGTGGGTTGGTGGCGTGCTTTGTTGGTATTCGATGACAAGCTGCACGAGCCGCGGCATCGAGGATGGTCGATGGAGATGGAACAGAGCGCCTGCCAGCGCCTCTCATCATCTGCATCAAAGACTTGGCACCTGCTACATTTGCCCCAGTTCTCGATCGCCGATTCATCGTGTTCGGAGTCCATTTTGGCGGACTATTTCGGGTCCAGTGGCGGTAGCGAACCAATATCATCCGGCCTACAATAGTAGCACGTGCACATGGGCACGGAAGACGGCGGAAATCTGCGCCCACTTCACCGGTATCTGCAGAAGCAATGTATGGTATGATTGGAGAGTTCGAGGGCTATAGCAACACGACAAACGCCCATGATCATTCCCATGCCCGCACCGTGCCTGTTGGGACTACTTAGAGCTGTAGCGCTGCTTTACAGGATCTGATTCCTCCGTCGCCTCTCTCCGTCTCCCCTCCACCCGTCGCTCTTTGTCCGGTAACGCCTCACCCGACACGACGATGGCGCGCTCCGCTTTCTCCAGCCTGGTGCTGGCAGCCTTGTCAGCCACCATAGTCGGCGCACAAACCGTATACATGCCCAAGAACCCTCAAGTCTTCTTCGACGGACGGAACGCCGATGCAGCCTCTACAGCAACCACAAGCGCGACAGCGGCAGCATCCTTCACACCTGCCGCCTATCAAACTACGACACTCAACCGACCTGCTCTGCCTAATCCGATGCCGGCCCTCACCTTCCCGGCCCAGTTGTACAGTGGAGGAATGGCGAACATGTCGATTCCCCAAAAGGGTGACTTCATGGGCTTCTCAATCGAAATGTCCGTGGCGACACAGATGCGTGCGTATGCGGGCTTCCCTCATGTAGACTCACAGCTGACCACGGTTATTGGACACCCAGTGGGGAAGAACAGGTTCGCTTCGCTTCTCTACCGCTATGTCGGATCCGCGCCTCTAAATCCACCCTCTTCCCTAGTTCGAACATCTACGTCCCGTTCCTCAACCTACTAGCCAATGTTGTCGCACGAGCTGGTTCGATCCAGATCCGTGTTGGTGGTAACACGCAGGAAAACGCCGTACTGAAGGACTCGCTGCCGAATAACACCATCCTGTCCAAGGACAAGGACAACCTGTTCAACCCGACTGGAACGCCGCCCATCGACTACACCCCAGATCTGTTTTACATGATGGGCAACATCAGCAACTTCGTTAATGCCTACTGGTACGTTCATCAATGATATGACCGAAGAAGGGCGCTTATGCCAGCCATTTTAGGTATCTCGGTATGTCGAACGGGAGTGCGCATGTGGAGTGTTTCCGTCTAATTCCCGCGCAGGTATCCCGTTCTTCAACCATACGCCATTCTCCCTCGAGCTTGCGGAAAGCGGCCAGCAAATCCTCGGAGACCGCCTTCTCGCCCTTCAGGCTGGTAACGAGCCCGATGTGAGTTGGTCTTCGAGAGGTTTCGCTTTCGATCAGCGATTGACTCAGATTTAGCTGTACGCCGCTCCGCCACGTACACATCGTCCGACAGGATATGCGCCTGCTGATTACTTCGGTGAAATCGGCGACCTTGTGAACCAAGCTGCATCGGACTCTGCGATCCTGAAACAGAATGGTGCGTTGGTCTGACTTGCTATGGACTGACTCGACTTCAACACTGATTGCTGTGGAAGACGTATGGCTCGTACCGAGTGTATCAGCTACCGGCGAATCTGAGTGGGTGATTGACAATGTCCTGGCCACCGGTATCCTTGATTCATACGGCACTCAAATTCACGCCGTCACGGTTGAACGTTACCCGAACAACAATTGCGTTGCCATTTACGGTGGTGGTACGTCGCCCCAACCCCCGCGAGTTGCCATACCAGAAGCTGACTTCCTGATCAGGAACTCCCGTTGTACCTCAGGACGTTCTACCCAACTACCTCTCACATGCCGGTACGGTAGCTGTCTATAGCGAGTACGCCAACGCAGCAAACACCGCCGTCGCCCATGGCAAGCCGATGATGCTCTTCGAGACGAACACGGCGTCATGCTCTGGCTTCGTTGGTGTATCCGACGCGTTTGCTGCGGCCCTTTGGGGCATCGACTGGTCCATGACTTTGGCTGCTGGCAATTTCAGCGGCGCGTTGTACCACTTCGGTGGTCAGTCAGCTTCGTACAACCCTTTCACGCCTCCTCAGACGAACCAGACTGCTTTCCGTCAGTGGACTGTTGGTCCGATCTACGTGAGCGTCACCATTCGCTATCGAACTACAGCAGATCACTGACATGCAGCCCAGTACTCGACGCTCTTCCTCGCTGAGACTATGGGCCCAAGCAACAAGAGCCAGATCGTTGACTTGTACACGAACAACAACAACCCGAGCACGCCAGCTTGGGCGGTGTACGAGGATGGCACACCGACCAAGGTTGTGCTCATCAACTACCTCGACGACCCTACTGGTGCTTCAACGATCAACGTCCAGATCCAGGTTGGCGGTGGTACGACTGGTCAGGCCGCGGCGAGCCCTTCGCAGGTCCGCGTGAAGCTTCTTACGGCGGAGTCGACGGTGCAGAAGGGCAACTACAGCTGGGCAGGCCAGTCTTTTGGTGCATGGTTCGAGTCCGACGGTCGTCTCCAGGGCGAGATGCAAGCAGACACAGTGCAATGCTCGAACAATGTCTGTACGGTGTCTGTTCCCGCGCCAGGCGCTGCACTTGTCTTCTTGACAGACGATGCCTACAACGCCGTTACACCGGACAAGTCCGACATACAGACCTTCCCGACGACATACGTCACTGCGACTGTGAACACGGCCATCATCAACACAACCGAGCTCGCTGTGAGCAACGGCCATGGCGATATCGGTGCAATGAGGCTCACAACGAGTCCAAACTCGCGGAACAAGAACGGCGCGGGATCGTTAGAATCCAGCGTCGGCGCTATTGCAGGAGCCGTTCTCGGCCTCGCTCTCTTGTTGAGCGCGTGATGAGAAGTCCATTGGCTTCAGGGCTGGGCTAGATCCTGGAGGGTATGCTTGTTGGCTTGAGGTTGAGGCGCTCCGTACATTTGTTTCGATTGATTTGATACCCTATCCGCTACCCATTGTATCATGCATGTATAACCTACCTGTGCAGATCTTGCTGCTTGTCTGTCGTTACATCTCACTGTCGCTACATCTATACACTACTTTCCTAGTTCGTCCGCATTAACATTCGACGTCAGAAAAGCAAGGAGATATGCAGATGTGGCGATTACCGCTATGTCCGCAGACATGGATGGTGCCACAGCTGCTATATCAGATATACAGGACCCTGTATAGATGTATCGTGAGTATTTTGGGCCACCGAGAAGCGCGTCGAATGCCCAATGGGAGAGCCAGCGGCTCGAGATCGCCCCTGGAGCGCAGGAGTGCGCAGCAACCGGAGGTCTATATTTACTCTGACTTTCTGCATATAAGGTAGCGCAGCAACAGCTGGCGTCTATGTTCTCGCTTTCCCCTCCTCGCCTCTCTGTTGAACGCGTACAGGGCTATACCGAGAACTGCTTACCCGCAATGCGTCAAATTTCGAAGGTGTTCAAAGGTCGAGTCGACGTCGAGCGCTGTCGAAGCTCAACATGCGCGCTCCCCGGTATATGTACCAAGCATCAACCGGGATCCCGCCTACCAGTACTAGGGGGCTTCCAGTGTATGCTATATGGCAACGATATCAAGGAGCCCAGTGTATTATAGCAACACTTCCTACAGAACATGCAATCAATCTCTATCGCCACACTCTTCTATGCCACATACAGCGCAATGCCCGCTTTTTGCCACTCTTCATCGCGATCTTACAGCTGTTTTTCGCGCAAGTAGACCTATCACCTGTACTGCTAACCTGCCAGTCCCGACGGGTTGGCGGTGGTCTCGAACGTGGATGACGCGTGACGGGCTCCAAGCCCTCGCTTGGCGTTGTGTTTGTTACCACGGCCGCGCATAGGCTTCCGTGCCTCGCTCTTGCCCTCCATCTTCCACCGACGACGCCTGTCAGCTCCTTGTCGTCGCTGGCGACGCTGACCTCGAAGATGTCCCGCTCATTACTTCTCGGCGCAGCTTTGGCGGCTTCTGCGCACGCGCAGACGATCTATTACCCTACCAATCCTCAGGTCTACCTCAATCCGGATGCGTCGTCGGCTTCGGGAACGGTGGCCGCAACGGCAGCAGCAGCGACATACACCGGCGCCGCGGCCTACAACCCGACACAATTGAACGTCCCGGCGGCACCAGATCCCGCACCTGCAACCCAATTCGGCGTTCAGCTATACTCTGGCGGTATGACGAATTTGTCCATCCCGCAACCAGGAAACTTCATGGGCTTTTCCGTCGAGATGTCCGTCTCTACTCAAATTCGTGAGTACCAATATTGTCCCTTTGGATGAATTAAGCTGATGCGTTGTGTAGTTGGCAAGAACAGGTTTGTCGGGATTTCGTCTGCGGATGTTAAGCGCCGTCTGATTTCACGCCCAGTTCGGCGATCAACGTTCCGTTCTTGAACTTGCTCGCGAACGTTGTGGCGCGCGCAGGATCTGTGCAAGTTCGTGTCGGTGGTAACACTCAGGAGAACGCCGAGCTCAAGCCGGGTCCGTTCGAGAACAACACCATCCTTACCAAGGACTATGGCAACAGCCAGAACCCGACCGGTACTCCACCCATCGAGTATACACCGGATCTCATCTACATGATGAACAACATCTCCGAGCTCGTCGGTGGTGTATCGTGGTACCTGGGTATCCCGTTCTTCAACAACACACCATTCGACCTTTCCATCGTCGAGTACGGACAGGCTATCCTCGGTGATCGCTTGCTGGGTCTACAAGCCGCGAACGAGCCCGATGTACGTTATCGAAATACCGCTCTAGCGAACACCAGCTGATCCAGCCGTTGTAGTTGTACGCCGCTCCTCCTCGTACCCATCGACCGACTGTGAGTCTTCGTCTACAATCTTTCCGTGGACACAGCACTGAAATCGTGGTATAGGGTTACTCGCCTGCAAACTACTCCGCTGAGATCGGTCAGCTCATTGACCAGACCAAGAGCGACGACAAGATCCCCCGCAAGGATAGCTTGTGGCTGATTCCTAGCACGTCTGCTGTGATCAGTGACTTGGAGTGGAACCCGGATGCTGTATGGGCAACAGGGATGGTCCAGACCTACCTGGATAGCCTTCACGCTCTCGCGCTTGAGCGTTACCCGGAGAACAACTGTGTCGCCGTCTACGGTGGAGACAACCCCGTCATTCCTCAGGACGTGCTTCCCAACTACCTCTCGCACGCGCCCAACGTACAGCTCGCCGCCGAGTACACGTCTTCTGCACAGATTGCTGTGCAGAACGGCAAGCCGCTCATCCTGTTTGAGACCAACACTGCGTCCTGCTCCGGTTTCGTCGGCATCTCTGACGCTTTCGTGGCCGCTCTTTGGTCGGTCGACTGGGCTATGACCCTTGCATCGAGCAACTTCTCAAGCGCGCTCTTCCACGTTGGTGGTCAACAGGCGTCTTATAACCCCTTCACTCCTCCGCCCACGAACCAGAGTCACTTCCGTCAATGGACCGTTGGCCCTGTCTACGTGAGCTATCGTTACGATCAGTCTACCATATGCATCTCTGACCTCGCCATAGTACTCGGCACTTTTCATGGCTGAGGCAATGGGCCCGAGCAACAAGAGCCAGGTTGTTGACCTCTTTGCCAATGGCAACAACCCGAGCACCCCTGGCTGGGCTATCTACGAGGACGGCAACCCCACGAAGCTCGTTCTGATCAACTACCTCGATCCTTCTCAGGGCCAGAACGACCTCACCGTCAGCCTGTCTATCGGCGGTGGACAGACCGGTCAGCCCAATGCTACCCCCGGTCAGGTCCGCGTCAAGCGTCTCAGTGCCAGCTCGGTCGTTCAGAAGGGCAACTTTACATGGGCTGGTCAGGTATGTGCCCCTTACGCTTACACCTCTGTGCTTCACTGAGTCTCCGATGCTAGACTCTTGGCAACAACTTCCAGTCAGACGGTCGTCTACAGGGTGAATCGCAAGTCGACACCGTGCAGTGCGACACTGGCAACAACGTCTGCCAAATCACGGTTCCCGCTCCGGGTGCCGCGCTTGTCTTCCTCACGGATGATGCGCTCAACTCGGTTACGCCCGACCCCAAGGATACAGTCACCTTCCCGACGACCTTCGTCACCGCAACCGTCAACACTGCGACAGTCGACCCTAGTGTCCTCGCCACGAGCAATGGCCACAACGACCTCGGTAGCAAGGAGTACACCACGAGCCCGAATTCACGCGACAAGAACGCCGCGAGCGCGATTCGCACGGGTGTCGGTATGGTGCTCGGCGCTGTCATCGGCGCGTGCGTGCTTGCGAGCAAGCTTTGGTGATCCGTCTGAGTAGATGGTGATACGTTTGAGTAGATTTGAGAGGGGGTAGGAGTAGGAGCAGGGCTGCCTTCAGCATGTACTAATTCGCTATCAATGGACTGGGCTTTGGACGACTGGCTGTTTGATCTTTGACGCTTTCCTTTACATTACCACATCTGCCCATACCCTATACATGCAACTGTGAACATATCTCAATGGGAGCTTACTCGAGCGAGGAGTTTCTGCTTTGAATAACGTGCTGTGCGGGAATCAGCCTGCCAGGAACTCTACGTGTGAGTACTTGCCGCACAATTGTGGCGCGTCACGCGGCTTCGACGTTCGACTCGAACCACCACCTCCTTCGCTCTAATTGTCGCGCACCGTTGTCCTCGCATTCGCCAGAGTTCTTCCTATCACAATCGCCATCAGCATCCATGCCCGCGTCAGCATGGCTTGAACAGCCTAGTGAGAGGCGATTGCGAGAGCTCTCTAACTTGGTCGCCTCCGGAGCACCTTATTCCACCGAGCTGGCCGCCACAATCGCAGCCGATGTTGAGACTCTTCGAGATCTCACGTTCAAATTTCTTCGCTATCTCAACGCGTACACGTCCCCTATCTTGCGCTTGCCACCAGAGGTCATGCAAGAAATATTCGCACACGTCACCGAACAAAGCGCTGCTTTCGACGGTCGTGCAGGTTGGATGCGGTTAGGCCAAGTCTCACACGACTTTCGCTCAACGCTGCACAGCATGCGTGGACTTTGGGCGAAGGTGGCTTGCAACGGTGTCTTCTGGGGTCAGGAAGAACCACTGGCGCGAGCAGGCGACCTTCCCTTGACGCTTCGCTTGTGCAATCAGGGCGACTACATTCATCCCTCTCGCGTCGACTTTGTGGCGAACAAATTAGCCCGTGCGCGATCCCTCTTCATTTATGAACAAGAGGATGGCATTCTCTGGAACCGCGACCCCAAGAGCATATCCGGCGCTGAACTCCCGCATCTCCAGAACCTTCACATACACGCGAAATATAGACCGACGCGCGACATTACTTGGCTTCCCCGCAGCGCTTATGAACTCGAACCGGTCCACGCCCCTTTGCTACGAAAGGTCTTCTTGGTCAACATATTCGTTCCATTCCCTCCGGGCAACCTGACTAGCCTCACTCTCAGTCGAGCTTCCGAAAGCAGGAACCTCGCAATACCAGACGATCACCTTCCTCAACCGGATGCCTTCTTGGAGATGCTCAGAAGATGCACAAAGGTCGAAATCCTTTGCTTGGAGCATATCATCCCAATTCTCCATCCAGCGTCGAACAAATCCTATGATCATTCCAACCACGATGACAGAATTCAACTACCTTCACTCCGCAAAATCACTCTCAACTCCTCGAGAACCAGGATAACTTCGTTGTGGACGCATCTTTCCCTGCCAGAGAATGTGCATGTGGACATCGGAGTGGATTATATCAACGACGATGACGGCGGCGGCGCGACATCAGACGCATACATCGATCAAGAGCGATGCTCCTTCCTTGCACTATTTTCCCACTACTTCACGCACAAGATCGGCGCGGCAGCCTGCGCACTCGCGATCGAACTGAACACAGAAAAATCGATCACGCGCTGCGGTTTCTTCAAACGCGTGCCGGAGATTTGCGCTGACGTTGACGAGGGCCTGCCTGTCGTCAATCTCGCCGACGAGGTCAATGATGCTTACACACTCCTGTTCGACGTGTGGTTCTATCGATGCAAATGGGCGGAGGGACATGCGCCTCTCGCTCAATTTATCGAATCTATACCCAGAACATACCTGGCCCACATCAATAATTTAGACCTAACTGGTCTCGGGGTCGACGATCTTCGACTTCTTCTTCCACGCCTACCGCGTCTGCACACCATCTCCATCTTCGGGCCACTCACCTTGCCTCCATTGGCGGCCCTGATGCCCGCATTACCAGCCGGCGGCGGAAGTACCGCTTGCGTGCCCGTGCCAGAACTGCGGCACCTTCGCCTAGTAGGCATCTTACTACTAGATGGGGAGAAGTACATGGGAAACAGCTGGATGCTCCCTTGCACAGACGTCATCGATCTAGTTACCTCTCGCGCCGATGCAGGTTGTCCTTTGCATTCTCTCAAACTCATCAAGATCCGATCTGCGAACTTTTGGGAACAAGCACTTATGGATGACTTCGTCCATCAACTATCACAACTAGTGAAGGAAGCGGAGGGATCCGTGTGGTGGTCTGGACTTAGACGGCGCTCGCGCGTATTATAATACATAAATGCAATTCATGCGACGGTCCATGTTCGCCCGTATATTACTCATTGAAGCAGGGCTCGTGAATGTAGGATAGCTCACGGAACCGGCGCTAAGCTAAGGCCAATCCCTCCATGATCTCGTGCCTGCCAAAGCAGAACATGTCACTCAGTCACACGGCCAAAGGAAAAGGCACTTCACTCACAACTCGTCGCTGTCGTTTCCCGAGCCACTTGTATTTGATCCTGAGGAAGTGAAGCGTGGAAGCGTGCTCTGAGCGTTAGGGCGAGGGCGCTTGATGTGACGAAGGAGATGCATGAGAAGCCCTTTGGCTTGAGGGCGAGGAAGGATCTTGTCGGCTGCCGTTGTATACTCCGCGAGCTTAGTCTCGTTCTCGAACAGGCGGACGTTGTAAGACTCGTTGAGCGCGAGGAGACGCATCTTCTCGATGAGATCTATGAGATTGACGTAGACCTCCTCCACCAGCTGGGAGTATCAGTGAGAAACGATGATAGAGCAGAACACAATCAATTGTGTAGACGCACCTCGCGACACTCCTTCAAAGTATCCGGTATGTCCTCAAGGCCGATCGCCGTGCATAAGAGCTGCCACGACCTCAGGCTCCTCACCTCCGTGCCAAAGATGAGCTCGAACTGCCTAATCAGTGCGTCCCTCAACCGAGCGCGAGCCTCATGCCTCTCAGGGCTATTCAGACCCCATCCGCGCTCCCGACACAATCGGTTGAACTCGGACATGGTAGGCTTCCGCGGGTTGTACTGGAAGCCCTCGAAAGACCCGAAGAACTCATCGAGGGGCGTGTCCGGCGAGAGACGCTGGCGCTCGCTTTTCTTCTTTTTCCTACGAGGGGGAGGTGTCTAGATACGGGTGTTATCGCTGATTATTATCTCAGGTAGCAACAAGAAGACCTGCTCACGGTGGGAGGTTCCGGTGAAGGAGGGACGTCGGTCATTGGCGAGAGAGTGGAGTAGGGTGGAAGAAGTGGTGCAGGTTCAAAACTTGTACTCGCCCGACGGCGTAAGTCCCCTTTATAAGTCAGCGAGGTCGCCTGCCCAACTTGATGGGAATACGAGAGAGGCTTTTCGAGTAGACGTATGTTTCTTTCAAGAATCTGGCGGTTCTCGTGAGACCGGATGTTCGCCAACGGCATACCACTTCCCCTTCGCGCTATGCGCTTCGGCGGCCCTATACCACGTGGTGCATCAAGAAGGACGCCTTGAGACATTGAAGGACACTTCGCCCATTCTTGGTGAGTTGGCGGGAATCAAGAGCGGGAGACTACAGTACATGTAAATGCATGGCTGGGTACACGTGTACATGCATTCTCGAAACAGGAGGCGTCGTCTTGTGCTACTTTGCTGCTCTGCGGGATGTGTGCAACTTCCTTCGGCTATGAGAGTGATTAGTATCGCAATGAGTGGAGGACAGAGTGTTTACGCACTATACGCCCAATGGTCCTCAAGTCCAATAAGATCATGGCCAGGTGGCAATGCTACACGGGAGTCCCGTCGTTATTGAATGTCTGTATCAGACACGGCAGCAGGTCGCCTCCGTCTTCGTGCGCGGGAAATAGCCTTCCCGTACTTCGAGAGTACTCGGCGAGCTCATCTACGTTGTCAAAGCGCGTCACCTTGAACGCCCGTCTGTACGCGGCACCTTTCGCCTTGTCGACGAGGTCGACGATATTGACGTTTATAGCTTCCAACATCTAGTCGGACGTCATCAGTATGTGGCATTCACATAGCGGCGAGTTGTATGCCTTACCTTCCGACACTCCGCGGGTGTGTGAGGAATCTCCGAGTCGTCGAAACCAATCATCTCGCAAAGCCTCTGCTAGGCGTACACCTCCTGGCCATCCCTCCCGAAGCTCGGACCGAACTGGCACACCATTGCACGCTCAAACGCCGCGCGAGCCTCTTCTTGCTCCTGAGGCCTGAGGACTCAACTGAGGCTGCCTCCTCCGGGGCCCCGTGAGAAGCCTCTGAAACTCGCTCGTGGCGGGAGCAGACGGGTTGTAGAGGAATCCATGGCGATTGTTCGCGTAGAGCTTGAAGAAGTCGAAAAGTGGGGTGGAGGAGGAAGGGTCAATTTTTGGTATGTCGTGCTGAGTCGGCCATGGTGCAGTGAAGGTGAGGAGGCGTGCGAACGAGAACGGCGAACCACCTATATATACGGGTATCAGTTAAGGTTGGTGTCGTAGGTCGACTGGCGAGGAGGCCTACAGGGCATGGATTTGAGAGGGATAAGATGGGAGTCGTTGCGACGAGTATGGCTAGTGAGTGAGGAAAGCCTACATCACGAGGCGGTATAGAGATTGACGCCTGACGCGAGGTGCTGAGGAAATGCTTCCAAGCTGCAGCCAGTTCTGGTCGTCGAGCGGCAACGGGGATCCGCTTCAACGGGCGACGAAGAGGGCGCCGGGCGTCCGACGCCCAATCTGGGATTGGTAAGGAGAGAGTGTGGAAGTCGCCCGGCGTGCACAACCAGAAGCTCTGGCGGGACACGAATGCTTCGAAGACCAGAGCCCTGCACGAGCGAATGTATCGCGCATGTTTCGCCTCTTCGCTCATTTGAGCCAATAATGTGGAGTTGTTCGAAGCAACAGTATGGCGAAGGGGTCGTCATGATGATGGCGGGAAGCACGCTCGGAAGAACGTGCGAGCCGCACTTCGGACTTCGGGCCGCTTCCATTATCCTGCGCCGCTTCTCGCCATTTGCCGCCATCATGGCCCTTTCTGCGGGCACCCTTCCCATGAAAGGCACAAATATGGCTCGTTTCTACTGGTATTGGTCGAGACCATGAAACGGGCGTACTACCTCTACCAAACGGGACCTGAAAGCACTCTACTGGGTAAACATGTAGTGACACTTATTAGGTAGGCGGCCCACTGCCGGTTTCACTCGACTCCGCTGCAGGTCTTGCAAAACCTTTGCGATGTATGCTCAGTCAGCGATGAGGCGTTTCCAGATGAGCTCAATCAATCACCTGGCGGTAGAAGCTGCCGAAGCATATACTCGTCATGGTATCCGCGGATGGGCGCAAACTCCTTCACTTCAGGGTGCCACGCGATCTTCGGAGATATCTCATACGGATACCGCACCTGCCCATCTTTACCGGCCCAGTCAAAGTCTATGATCTTGAGCTTCTTGTCCTGATCAACCATGATGTTCGGTGCCCGAAGGTCTCCGTGTACAAGGCCCTCGCGTCGCAGAACGTCGATCGCTCGACATAAATCTTGGAAGAACGATTCCGGGAGCTCGTCCTGCGACTCCATGCGTTCCAGCACCTCCCCCTCTATGTATTGCATGACGACCATGGTCATGCCCTTCGGTAGCTCTGCGCATGCGGGCCCACAGAAGAGTATCTTGGGAGCATATCCAGCAGCTGCTAGGGCGGCATGCGCATCTTGACCATAGCTCTCCGTGATCTTGACAACGATCAACTCGCCGGGCTGTCCATCGGGGACAGTACGGGCAAGGTACGCATAGGAAGCGTAGTGTCCTAGCTTGGACAGGTACTCGAACGAGATGCGCTCGCCTGTAGTGGAACCGGCGACGGGATAGGATGCGAGCTCGGGGTAAAAGCGGGGATGATGTTCGTTAAGTGGCCGTTGGACGGGATTGTCGGCAAGCGCAGTGTACCAGTCTCCAAGCTCGGGAATTGCCAGGCGCAGCGCGTATAGGTGGCGGGAGAGGATATCGAGGGAAGTCCGTGCATGAAGAGCTGAGCCGGGATGCCCAATGTGGATGCCGAATAGGTGCTGTACGATCCATCTGTCCGTGAAGACGGAGCCGTCTACTTTCAACCATGAATCGTCAAGGCTGAGTATGAGCGTGGGGCAGCAACACATCGCCATGACTTCGCGGTAGGGTGTCTGTGTGCTTATCAGCGTCTGGCAATGCCGGCGAGATCGGTGAATGGCAGACTGACTTCTAACCATGAACACTGCATCAGCAATGCGCCTCGAGTTTGTGGGTTACCTGCGTCGTCAGCGCTTTCCCTCTGCCCCAGTGTTGCAATTGGAATGGACAGTGCGTCTTCCTGGCTACGTATCCGGATGTCCTTGAAGACGACGCTATCTGGCACAGCCCTCCCCTCGTCCCCATACCAAGACGCGCGTGAGAACTTTACGCCGAGAATCTCCTCAAGATCGCCCACGAGGCTCCCTCTGAGTCCATCTGGTAGTTGTTGTTCAATGCAATCACTCATGCGCCACCTGATATCCTCGGGGACTTCCAGCGTTTCATCGTGCAGTCTCGCTTTGAGGCGCGCGAAGACCGAGCAGTAGATCTCTATTGGAGCCGCCAGTCTTGTCGATACGGCCTCCTCGGCCGTATACCGGCCGTTGTAGAGCGCCCTGAATGGATCGCGTTGTTGGTCGAGGAAGTAGGCGTGTGTCGCGCCTCGACTGGGAGAGGCGTTGCGTCGAATTGTGGCACGGACGGTCTGTAGACATCCTGTGAGCGTGAGACGGAATCAGTACGAGACAGGCGGGAACGAGGATGCACGCACGGATATGAGCCGGCATATGACGGACGAGGTTATACTTCTCGTGCTCATCTGCGTCGGGTGGGCAGTGCTGCCAGAGGATGAAGTCGATTGGAGGCCGACTAGAGCTCGAGGGACCTCGAATGTCATTTCCAAGGACGCGTGGAAAGAAGTTGCGAAGGGATTCATTGAAGGAGCGGCTCAGCTCGATCTCGTCTGTGTTATACGCGAACCACCGGCCGACTTCGCGAGTCGAAAGAGTATATAGCTCTCGAGCAATCATGTTCTTATCGAGAGTCCCGAGTCTCTTCGCATAATCATCCTTAAGCTTGAGGGAGAGTCACGTGAGACGAGTACAGTATACGCTGCGTACGACTCACTTTCTGCAGCGTGAAGCTCTCGTCGGGGAGACAGTACTTGTCCGCCAATGTTTCGTACAGATCTCTGACCGTGACATCCTTCGAGAAGGAGATATGATGGTCGTGCACGCCGGCTTTGCCTATCCATATGAAGCTCAACAGCTGGTATATCTCGTTCTCTGGACGAGCCATGGTACAGTAGTTGAGATGTTGGCTGTCGTGGTGGTGTGAGCGCAGCGAGCAATTGTGGCGCGAGGGCTAAACCCAACACGCGGCTTCGGACCGGACACCCGCACATCGTGTTCAAGGTGGGGGGAAAGACATTTATATTCCGCATCATGTAAATACGACACGTAGCGGTTGTGAACTACTAAGCGTAGCCTACGATGGACGTCGCGCGATCAAGAGGAATGCTTGAGGTTGGGTGAGAGGGTGGTTGATGATGGCACGTCGCCTCGCGCAATCGCGGTGAGATTGGTGTGTGGGTGGGCCGACCATTCGCGACGCCTCTCGCGAACGGCTGGACGCTTGACCTGCCCGCGCGCCCATACATCGTTGAACGGATGAGAGGCGCACCGCGTGTGTCTGCGCTTCGCTCCGCTTCTTCCTCTGCCCGTTCGTTGCCCCGGATGCCCGTATGTCCCGGAACCCACATAATCCTTACTTAAGACTCTATGCGCCGAGATAAGAGCCGGTCGATGAAGCGTCCAAAGATGTTGGGGGCGGATTGCAATGGATGTTCGGAAGTCGTCGTGATGGAAAGATCACGGCCTGGTTATCCGGGTTGGAGGGAGTGGATCGTGTTCGTCGCCGGTGATGACCACTGCAGAAGCGGCGCCTGCAGCAAGCGCCCACATCTCCGCGTCGTATGTAGACGCCGTCCCAGACACCGCTCCCCGCACGGATTTCCTGACCATTGCGGAACACCACAAAGCCAGCACCCGTGCGCCGATGCCTGTGACCGTCGAGCCGTCTGTAAAGACGGCGGGTCGCGCGAGAAGTATATCGTGTTCAAGGTCGACGCGGTGGCGGCGTCTTGACTCTTAGCTGGTGGGGAGCGTAGTCTGGACAGGACCGGGTTGAACGAGCATCGCAGGTTTGACAGTGCATAATGTACATCCGGACGGCTTCTCCCTCTCGACTAGGAACCAGAGCAAAGATGAGCGCATCGCGGAGTGATAAATATACAAGGGAGGACGCGTATCGACGCAGTCGTGTTGTTCCTCCTTGAGCATTATAATGCATCGCACCCGGGATTTACTGCAAGCAGGCTACATCCTATTTGAGGGTGGGACGGTCTTGTGGCGAAGGGTGACGATGATGGTGGCGGGAAGCACGCGCCTGGCCCAAGCGCGCCTGATGGCGCGGGCGCAGCGTTCCATATTTTGCTCACGGCTTGTTCGCCGACCTTGACGTCGTTCCCTCTCGGCTTCACCCACAGCCGCCATCGCGCGCGCGCCTCCCCACAACCATATATCCCTCTTCCTAGTCTGCTCAATCAATATCTGAAGACTATACCATGTCGGCAGTCGGACCGAGCCCGCAATCCGGACATCCTTCGCGTGAGGCGAACATGTCTGTCTCAAGTTCAAGGAGCGACAAGTCTGGCCGATCAAGGACGGTACGTGCATATTTCATTGCCCAGAGGGTGTTCTCTACGCGACTGGATGTATGTGGTACTGGTTGCGGAGGAGTTGGGATCATACTGTGCTGGAAGCTTGCGCATACGGTCGACCAGGATATTCTTAGACCATCGCGCCCTCGCCCTCGCACAACATAATACAAGGATATATCGCTAATACTTCTCTCCAGCCAGCAGTAGAGTCCGCAGTCACGCGCCTACTAGTATCGATCAAGCAACTGCTAGAATCGCTCACGAAATGGAGTCAGCAGCAGATGTCGGAGGAGGACGTCAGCGATGTCTACGTCAGGCTAGGGAACGACTTTAACGCTGCTGTGGCCGCGTTCGCGTCGTATAACATTGACATGAGGTGCGTACATATTTGGCTATATTAGGCATGGGCGTCTATTGGGCACCTGGATGGTGGATGGTCGAGGGCGCGTTCAGGCGTGGTCTGTATACTGTACCTGAACATGCTTTGCCCTCTCTATCCTATGCACCATGCCCGCGATGCCTATCGCCTTGACTATCTTCACGCGACACAGAGCTAATGTGCACCACAGCGAACTCTTGACCGTACCGGACGATCTACGCGGCATACTCGAAGACTGCCTCTCCGAAGAACCAACGACGGCCAACCTGGACAAATACCTGCCCAAAGTGCGCGCCATCATCACCGGCCTCCTCCAAGGCCTCCGCACGAAACAGTCCACCTTCCGCCAAATCGTGTCGTCGAGCAAGCACCGCTCCGACGCGTCGGCGTCTGGGCACAGCAGGACGGACAGCCGCGTCTCGCGGTCTGATCGGGAGCGAGATCGGAGTTCGAGGAGGGATACGAGGGGGTCTGCTGTGAATGAGGATGGAGGGGCGTCGAGTTCGAGGAGGAATACGGCCGCGTCTGTCGCGTCGACGTCGAGCTCGGGCAGGAGAAGAGACACGGCCGCGTCGGTCAACGGCGAGGACCCGTTCGTCGGCGGTTTCTCGCCGCATCTCGCTCAGCCCATGCCCACCCGCGGTTCAGCGCCACCCAATGGCTCTGGTCTACCCGAACGACCGCCCTCGTCTGGCCGGTCACGCCCACCGCCCGCCCAGACACCACCCGTCCCACCGCCCTACGAAGCCGACAGAGAACCCGCGCCACCAAATAATCGCGCCAGCCAACCCGCCCAACCGCCCGTACCCTCCCACGTCAAGCGCTACTCCCTCGTCGACAAACCCGTCTCCCCGCCCTCCGTCGTAATAGACGAAGCATCGCCCGACCCCAACGCCTCCGCCTCCGTCTCATCCCCACCTCATCCCCCAGCATCCGAGCTCCCCGACAGACACGACAACATGTCCCCCGCGCCCGAATCCCTCCCCGACGCCACGTCCAACCCGGGCGTCGCGTCCTCCCTCGCAGCCCTCAAACAGTCCGACGCGCTCGAGCGGCGCGCGTCGAAGCGGTTCTCGACGTACAATATCTCCAAGATGACCATCGGGCATATGGGCCCGAGAGAGCGCGTGCCGAGTCTGAGCGGGCAGGGCAATAGGCGGAGTATGGCTGCGAGCAACACGTTGACGGCCGCGGAGCTGGCTACGCTCGCTGATGAGGGCGGGGGCGGGGGCGCGGGGATCGGCATGAGTCCCAGCCCGCGCAAGAGGAGCACGCGCGCGCCGAGGGGGCCCAGTCCGATGCAGGATATCGTGGAGGAAGAGCCGCCCGTGCCGCCACTACCGCCCACGGCGTCCACATCCACATCCGCGCCCCCCAAACCTTCCTCTGTCCCAACGGTACAAGTCGACGGCCAGCCTCCGCCCGAGTCCGATCCTGATGGTCCCATCACGATATTCATGCAGGTGGGGCGGGAGGTGAAGAAGGCGCGGATGGAGCCGGGACAGCTGACGAGTCTGAACTCGTTGCGGGTGTTGTTCGTGGATAAGTTCGCGTATAACCCCGGCCAGGGCAATTTTCCGGCGATTTATATTCGCGATCCGAGTAGTGGGGTGCAGTATGAGCTGGAGGAGCTGGAGGAGGTCAAGGGAGGGTGTTTGTTAAGTTTGAACATCGAGCGTGCGTTGCATTGTCACCTTCATCTTGGGTTCTTGTAGACTGATGCGGGATCACAGCGCTCGACCAGATCAAAGAACACATCGACTCGCAAATCTCGAACCTCACCCAAGAACTCCGCGACCTCCGCAAAGCCGTCGGCGACTCCAACCGCCGCTCATCTGTCATCGCCCCTCTCCCTCCCACAATCGAATCGCCCGTAAACGCCGTCCCCACCCCTCGCCCCTCCGACGCCCAACTCCGCGGCGTCGCCCGTCGTCTTTCGCGCTTGGTCTCCGATGCACCCCACCAACAACAGCAGCAAAGTCAGATCCAACCGCAGACGACGGGCCAGACGCTCATGCCGCAGTTCACCGGCATGTCCACCATGAGCGACGCGTCGAACCGCATCGTCGCGGACCTGCGCACGCAGTTCGACGAGGTGCAGAACCTGCGGCGCGACCTGGGCACCATGCGGCAGCTGTACACCGAGTTCGCGAGCGGCACCAAGGACGCGCTGGGCGGGCTGCGCGCGCAGACGGCGCGCGTGCGCGAGCTCGCGAGCAGCCAGGTGCCCGGCGCGCGCGCGTACATCGACGAGGGCAAGGCGAAGCTCGACACGCGCTCGCAGAACGTGCTGACGAAGATGGAGGAGCTGCAGGACACGGTCGAGCAGGTCAAGGACGACGTGCTCAAGCGCCAGATCTCGCCGCGCGCGGCGATCATGAAGGCCATCCGCGAGGACATTGCCGCGGCGCAGGAGGAGCTGACGAGCCTGACGGAGCACATCAAGACGGTCAAGCCGATGTGGAAGAAGACGTGGGAGGAGGAGCTACAGAGTATCGTTGAGGAGCAGCAGTTCTTGAACCACCAGGAGGAGTTCTTGATGGATCTCGTCGAGGACCATAAGGCCGTTGTGGAGGTGTTTGGGCATGTGGAGAAGGTTATAAGCATTCGGGGCGCCGCGGGGAGCAGGGGCGCGAGGAGGCCCGGGTACAGGCCGCCGCCGCCGGAGGAGGGGCATAATGGGCTGAGCACGGTGATGCTGGAGATCCAGGGCGCGGCGGTCGACCCGGAGAAGCGGATGAAGGCTATCGCGGCCAGTCAGAAGACAAGGGAGCGGGATCTGAAGGCAAGGGGCGACCAGTTCGAGAGCGAGCTGCAGGACCGGCAGATGAGGCTGAATAAGACGGGCGGGGCGGAGGAGGCGGAGAGGGTTAGGCAGAAGAGGAACGATATGACGCTTAAGGCGATGTTTACGGGCGGTGGGGGTGGTGGGGCGG
>UWZB01000401.1:132340-155643 GCA_900536885.1 Peniophora sp. CBMAI 1063
CGGGGAGCGAGGCTAGTGCGCCGTTGTCGCCTACGTCGGAACGGGGATGAGATTTGGAGGATATTCGTTCGTTTGTGGTTGCGTTATTGACTCTACTGTTCATTGTACCTCTTTCACATGTGACTTGTCTTTTTCTTACTGTGAGGCGCTGCTAAGGACTTGGAACTTGGACTGTTGCCTGTCTGTATGATACGCATTCATGTCTCGAATAATACCCCATTCTATCGCAGGCTCTTGAGTCGCCGTGCTGTGTCTGCTTCGCCTCGGCCCTCCGGGCGGCCTGGACGCGTCATCAGAGTCCCCTCGCTTTTCTTCGTCTTTTTGCCCAAGGGCGCCTGCTTTCGCAGTTGAACAAGAGAACGACGTCCGAAGCATGATGCCCCAAAGCCGGTGTTTATATTCAGCAGAACATCGGGTCGACATGGCCGTCGGCGTCAATTGCGGGCAAACCCGCGAAACCCGAGTCTGCTTCTCACCACCATGTTCGCCCTTTGCCATTGCCATTGTCGTATACCATAGGTTGCCTATGCGCGTCACCGTTCCTTGAGAGCCTTCCACGAGAAGGTCTAGAAACAACCGAAGGAGCCAGTCGCCTGCCTACCTGTGCACATCGAGTCCTTCTGCTACCCTTCGCGTCCACGCAGGAACACTGTACCGAACGCCGACCGGCAACGTCGAATTCATCGTGAGAGTCGGTATCTCTATGACGTCCAAGTGTATCCCATGGGCTATACAATCGCTGCTGGTCTTGTGAGTGCCTCGTGGTGTAGGAGAAGTCGAAGCGGGTTTCTCAAGCGCCCGCATCTCGCTGAAGGACATAATATATATGCCAACCAACGCTCACTTGCCGTGTCCTCTCTAGATCTCTCTGTCCGCGCACCATCCTGATTCGACCGTGCGCGAACATGCCTTTCATTGCTTCGCCATCCGGGGTGGTCAGTAATGTCACTGCTCATACTGTACTCCGAGTCCAGCTGACCTTGGAAACATCCAGAACTACTCCGTACCAGGGCCAACAGCCACCGCACTCGCGCGCTTCTTCGCTATCTACTCTGCAAACTTCCACTACAACCCTTCTGTGTCCGCGACCGAAGAGTTCCAGCGGTTGTGCGAGGTCAAAGGGTGGGATAAGGAGGAGGACGGGTACTGGTCGCAGGCGCATGGGACCGCGTATCATAAGTTCAAGGAGGCCTTGGTGCAACAATTCAATGCGACGTACGGGACGGATGTCAACAGCATCGTATCTTGGCAGGCTCTGTGCGGGGCTATTGGCGTTGATCCTGTCCCGGATACGCTGAAGGAGTGCCAATCGGTATGTATGCATCATCCTCGCGCCGTATAGATAGTTACTAAAGCTGGCCATAGAACATTCTGAGCTCGCACGTCAACCTCGTCGATCTTGCAGAAGCGCGTGCAGACGGCACTGAACGCCGTGTCGAGCTCTTCCCGTCTGAAGTAGCGCTCAGCGTATACACACTACGGACGAAGAAGATATTCCCGAAGGATACGGCCTATCACACCGGACTACTTCGTTTCCTCCTTCGTCATATCTTGCATCCACGCAAGGAACCTGTCGCGCGTACTGTCCGCGCGCCAAAGGCCAAGCGGGGGCGTAAGAGGCGTTGATCCGCGGAGAGCGCTCGTTGTACTATTCTAACTCACTGGTTCGCATGTTTAGTATCACTATAAGCTCTCATCACAGAGCTTTATGCTTCTGGCGCAATGGAAACGGGTCTCTAGCCCCTATTCAGCGGGTTGCACCTGAGGAGGAGCGGACGGTGTATACCATAGATTCTGCCCCATGGAGACCTTTTACCACAGCCGAATCAATGGCGTCAAGCACCAGTCACGCCGCCCGTCTGGGTATAGAAGATAACGGGCGAACGGAGCATGGACAAAGTCTGGATACAGTTATACATTCACCTAGACGGTCCGCATCCCTATAGCTACACAGAAGCGACAGGTCTCATGGTGTAGGCCATTCGAAGTTCCTGTATTCCCTTCGACGTGATGTGCTCCCAATTTGAGTCCCAAGTATTCCTCTTCTTCTGTAACTGCGTGGAGTGCGCCCTTCTGACCAGTACGAATGACGCTCCGTGACTAGGTCAAGGCGCTCAGGAAGAGCGTATAAAGATAGATTGGACGTGCGATAACGCTCACCTTGCGTTCCTCCATCGTCGTACCAGGTCATGCCGTCCAGAGGCCCCTCTGGGATCTACGCCCGACCCGAGCAAAAGGGAGTGAAGAGCTCACCGACCACCTCTGTTCCATACGAGCACTATATCTATGAGCCCAACACTTATATCGCCATAGACCATCCGGACTTCGTCTACAGGCCAGCCAAACTTGTTGAGCACACCGAAGACGGCGAACTCGCCCTCGAAGCGCCGCTCGACGACTTCTTCGCGACGTACGAGACCTTCACGTACAACGCGTACGCGTCCGTGACCGACGAATTCAATCGTTTACTGTTGGAGTGTCTTCACTGGGACGTTCATGCAGAGCACAGCGACTACGAGATCAGACACCGGCAGGACGTACGGAAAGCCACCAAGAAGTTCAACAAAGCCCTATTTGAACACTTCCGGCTCATCTTTGGCGTGGAGTATAACAGCTTTCGAGCTTGGCAGGTTCTGTTTAAGGTATTGGGTGCAAACCCTCTACCAGAGACGGAGGACGCCTGTCGTATGGTAAGGTTTCGTTTAAACCTACGTATCTGAGCAGCGCAGTGACATATTTCGACCACAGATCATCCAGGACGTATACGTGAACATGATCGACGTTCTAGATGCTGTGCGCATCAATAGGCTCGGCGTGGACTACAGGGTTCCACTCTTCAAAACTGAGCGCGCACTTAGCGAGTATTCCCTAGAACTCCACCGTATCTTCCCCCTCTGGGCTGCGGAGAGAAGCGGACTGCTCAAGGTGCTCCTGAGAAGAATCCTGGACCCGTCTGAGCCCACTGGAGAAGAAGAGATACATCCATCTTTCGAAGTCCAGCGTCGGAAGCTGTTGAATAGGTTAGCGGCTAAACGTGTGAGGAGACACAATGCCAGGTACGTGGTCACGATAGCGTAGACGATGTTTGGAAGGTGACAGACCTTCACAGGAGTTTGGAAGTCGCTCTTGCAGTGGAAGCACTTGCGCGTCTTGAACTTTAGCCATTGATGACACCCGGCCTTTGCGGCTCGACGTGCTGCTTCTTGTGCAACGATTCTTGCTCTGTGTATCGCGAGGCCAACGTGAGGCCGTATAGTAACGCATGGTGGCATCCTCAGTCAGATCTTCATATTCACTGCCACGGCATTCGGTCTAGAGCTGTCAGCCTTGTGGACGTGGCCCTATCTGTCAAGCAGAAAGGAGAGTAAAAGTCATTTATTACGTGCATCTCACTTTGTCTACCACATGAATCTCCATAAAAGTTCTGATCGCCGGCACGTCAACACACCCGTCGCACGATGAAGACCGGAGGATATCTGCGTACTGACGTGAAAGCACGCTCGAAGCCGAACGAAGTACTTCGCTTCTTTGAGGGTACACCGTCGAGGCGGCCGCCAACTTGCGCTATCTCCGCACGGACTCGCCCAGCGAGGTCAGGTTCTGATAAAGCTGAGATAATGTAGGCTTCGAGCATTCCCAGAAGGCCGCCAGAGCTAGATGGTACCGATGGTGAATAGCAGTGTAGATCTCTGAAGATCGACCTACATCTTGAGAGGAGCTCATCGTTGATTGACACCGATGATGCCTCTTGCTTGGTTGCCCTCACGAATAAGCAGAACTGCCAGCATTTCGCCGTCATGTTCTGACCAGAAGCGTTTGCTGATCGGCCTTCAAGATCTCGGGTCATAAATGGGCAATTATGTACAATCGGCGGTCAAGTACACGGCGAGGTGCCACGGCGACTTCTTCGAGTACACACGGCCGGTTTGATCGCCGAGTCGTACACACAGGACGGCTGCATGTCACCCATAGACATCAGATTCGCCGAACTTCATCGGAGGGAAACTATGCCGATTCTTCTGGTAGTACCATCTGAAGCACAATGCTCACGGCGGAGAATCTGGGGTAAACGAGAGCGCTCCACGAGTGATAAGAAGCAGGCCGTGGCCGCCGTCGTCCTTCAGCGAAGAGAAGGCGGCCTACGGCGGCGCGAAGCCTGCGATCTGTCCGAGATGCGCCGCGTCCTGAGTCTCAAGTGGTGTAGCTGCTCCATATGGACCGTTGAGGCGCAATCTCGGGGCTGCCGGGCGCAGGGCACGCCGCCCATGACCTGCGAACAAGGAGACAGAAGAGCCAGCACACTGCGGTCGACGGAGAACTTGATCATGGTCTGATATCGTACGTTCGGTTCCCTTCAGCCGGATTGCTTCAGAGATGGGCCAAATATATCAGATATGGAAAGAGTGACGGAGATGTCAGGAGCGGCGAACTCTCGCTCATCATGGTCATGTCGAAGACGACAGCCGACAGCGCGTCTCGAGGCCCGGATCAAACGTGTGTGAATCTCGGCCCCGGAGGGCTCCCACTCAGCGCATCCGGCGCGTCGAGCCTAGCGCATAACCATCATGGCCAGCCAAATGCCATTGTACACCGTAGCTTGCTTCAGCACAAGAAATGGTGTTCTGGTGTCAGACACACTTGACGCCATACGGTCGCTATCAGTACTCGCAAAAGAAGGCAAACCGGACCCGAATACCGCTCCAAGTTCAAGCCTCACTGAAACTACACGCTGGACATACGTCTCATGTAGTTCAACTTGGGTGGCTCATGACTGTATGGCTTTAGTTCGCCTGCCCTGAACCCGTCGTCATTGCGCCTTGTCTCCGAGATCCTCGGGATCTCTCGCAACGCTCCGCGCTCGCCAGCAACAATGCGGATCTAACGCGTCGCGTTGAAGACAGACACACTTGCGACGGCATCGGGGCGGCTACATCTTTCAGGCGTGCCTTTGAAGATTCAACCGGTGTGGCCCAGATGTGACGTGCTTTGCGAGCATCGGTTCTGTCAGTATGTGTCGGGAGTTGTGGCACCAGTGCGGCGGACGATTCCGCTCCTCCGTTGTATGGTTTGCAGTCATCCGCGGAGACGAAGGGCTCAAGTGATATCCCTGCATGCTCAGAGGCGCTCTGGCTACTCGCTTTAGGTCTTTGAATGCTTTGCATGGGTTTTCATTCACCGACGAGTTCGGACGGGCTACATATGAACATCGAAGATGTCTCTTCACTCGCCTTGCATGCCACATTCGCACCTCGTCATTGGGACCAGGCACTGGGTGTGTTCCTTACTTTACGTTTCAGTTGCTCAGCAGGTATGCTGAAAGGCGGCAGAACACAGTGAAGCACCTGCCGTCGAATGGATGTGGCGCGTTGTGTGATGACCTGTGTACCAGTCAGGTCCGTGCAGGTCCGTATACCGTTGTTCTTGACGCACAAACGGCCTCGTTATCCCCGTACCCCTGCTCGTCGCTTCCAACTCTGGTATGCAACCTTCGCATATTCTGTAATGCCTGTAATGCGCTCCTCACGCATGTGCTTATAGGTCACGATAAACTTTCGCGATTTACAACATGCAAGCCTCAAGGCGTACCTATGACTGCGCTCAGCCTGTAACCAGGCAGATAGGCTTGCCGCAGATGCGCTCCTTTCGGGATTGTGGGGCGGGGGCGGCCCCTGGTTGACAACCTTTTGTGGAGGAGATCCAGGAGGACAGATACCGGCCATCATAAAGCATATTCGGGATCTATACGCGTAAACTCCTCAACTCAAGCGCATACGTCGGTCAAGTTCCTCGTCATCGCACCTAGCAAATACGACTCATGACAACGCAACCATACATCGAACTAGCGGAAAATACGGGCGGAAAGTCCGAGCTCAGTCAGACCAAAACCCACATCGTCGTCGTCCCATCCACCCTCTATAATGCTATCCGGAGTTCTGCTCCCCGTGCCGCCTCTCCCGCCGCACGCGCAGCCCGCTCCTCCCACGCACGCCATCCCCGACGCGCTATCGATGAGCTCAGGCGCATCGATAGCGGCATCGGAGGGCGCGCGTTGTGGGTCCACCCCGTCCCGCGCCCGATCAGGGCCAGGGCGGGACTCGCGCGCGACGGCATCGGGACACGATGCACCAAGCTTCGGCCACTTCGGGACGAGTGGCGGAGTCTGAGCAGGTCTGAGCGCCGGCGGGCGCATTCGCGTAGTAGCGCGTACCGCTGTTACGAGCTTGAACGTGCGCTCGGAGAGAGATGTGGCCAAGGCTTCTGGTCAGCTAGCGCTCTTGGTCAGCTCAGCAAAATATCTGTAGCGGTCGCGCTTTCCGAAATATAACGAGCGCGAGCGCAGCAGCTTGATGGTCGACGACTGACGTGTCTGTGTGGCCGCTAGACCACCTCAGTCATCCATACGGGGTTGACTCGCGCGCGCCGAACGAAAAGATTTACGACTCAGCGCGCACTATAATTTAGCTTGAGCTCCTCCATGCGCTGCCAGACCGAATATACGGTTGCGGACGTAGGACTCCGTACGCCGCGCTGGCTGTGCGAGCAGGTGGTGATGCGCAAGACCAGTCAAGCCTCTCGCCACGCTCTGGTCCAGCACGCAGCAGGCTCGTCTTCCTGCGCTTGCGCCACCAAGAGAACCGCAGCACCCTACAATCGAATTATTATTTCAACACGTGTACTGTGCCGCCTGTATAGACGCCCAATCGAGGCTAAAAGCAGTTGATTTCCCCACGAGCCCGAATTCGTTTGTCGAGCTCGACGAGCACGGAATCGACATCCACGCATACAGACAGGGATGGCGGCAAATGGGCGTCTACAGCCAACATTGTATTGCATCTAGCATGAGAACAAAGCGCCTCGTGGGTGTCTAGTGCGGTAGTGGGCGTGACGTCGTCGCTAACCGCCACTGTGGCACCGGTGCCGGTTGCTGGAACAAATGCGGGCCACACCATGCCGCGCGAGCGAGGCGCTCGTGTACTCGGTTTGGCGTAGGCTCGTCCACAGCGCCTGCTCTCGACCGGAACTCGACGCGGGCCTACGCTCATCCCGATGTACCCGAGCAGAGCGCCCTATGTCATTGTCAGAGGTCGAACTCAAGCTCAAACAAGTCCAACATACCAAAGCCCAAGCTCTCTATCGCGCCGACGGCCTCAGTATAACGTCCACAGCACCCGAAGCCGGCGGGAGCGCACGACGAGCTCTAGCGTATTGCATCAGGGCCCACAAATCCTCCCACAGCACCCTCGTCCAACTCAGCCTGAGAGCGCAGTTGCGGCAGCGCTCGAGCTTGTATGCACCCAAATTAATGCGTTGGAGGCGCTACGCCGGAAAAGGCAGAAGGCGCGTCGGAGGACCGCGCCGGGCACTTGATGGTGGCGGCGGGCTCATGATGCGGCGGGGGCCGGGTCCGGGGCAGCTGAGGCGCACAGCTGATGCGCTCGTTGCTCGATGCTGACCTTGCGTTGGGGGCGGATCGGGCAGGCCTGTATATTCTGGACTGATAGACGTTGCCCGGGTCAACGCCACTGTATAGCGTACGGGTAAGATGGTGAGAGATAGCGCGCATCGATTAGGACGCGGCGAGTGCGCCCGGCGCCGCGCGATAGAGGCAGGGACGGCCGTACAGACAGATAGATGCGCCACGAACAAACCGACATGCATACAGCTGGCGTCGCATGCCCGAGTTTCCGCCACAATTCCACCGCCACAGCAACCTACAGACGAATAGAGCGCCGACACGACGCGACGCCCAACGACATGACAACCAGCGCCTCGGGCATGGCATGCAGGCGCGCGCAAGATCCGGCGATAGCCCATTTTACGAGCGAGGGCATGAGGCGGGCTTCATGGCAACCAGCTCCGGAGTCAGATCAAAACCTAGTGGGCGTGTGTGGGCGCCGCTCGGCAGCGGCGCTCATTGGCTCAGGGCATAATTGCGGCAAACAGGCGCGGAATCAGCCCGGAAGGCGCGCGCGGGCGGACGGCGGCTGACGGCGGCCATCTATCGTACGCTCGCCCGAACAGCAATCTTCAATATACCGGTAGGGCGCGCACCGGCGAGGATAGACAGCCGGATGGCAGCGCAGTAAGATGGGGGAGGGGGAGGCGTTGAATCGAGTGGGCGAAACGAGGTTGCGACGTTGCGACGGATTAAGGAGAAGGATGCGCGCTCGATGGTGACGCTACGCGACGACGCGAGAAGCGAGCGCGCAGAGCCCGAAGCGCTGGGAACGGGCAGTCGGAGCGGGGAAGCGATATGAGCGGCACACGAACATTGCGCGATTACCATACGCGGTCCTCGAGGCGTCTCGAGGACAAAGCAAGCATATGGGTCCCCTTCAGACCTCGGATACAACTGTAGCTTGAGTGGCACACGCGTGAACATCACATAAAGGAATGGCGAGCTGGAAAGGACCCTGTGGCAGGCGCGCAGGTAAGGTGTGGCGCGTATTGGGGGAAGACTGGAAAGGCGGGAGAGGTGCTGATCGTGGCGGGCCATCCATCGCCCGCCGCATGTAGGCGCCCAATGTGACGCCGCAAAGGCAAACTTGAACAAAGCGCGCCTTTCGCATCAAAGAAGCGAATCACGACACGTCTCGAGTAAGAACAAACGTAGAGAAGTGGCGGCCGAGAGCCCTGAGGAGAGTATGCCAATTCCTGAATCAGCTCTTTCATTAAAGTCGTAAGAAAGGAAGAGAAGGTCGTATGCGCCTTTGTGTCGACAGTGACGATCTCGGATCATGGCAGGGAAGAGCTGTATGGCGTGTGCCAGTACGGCGAGTCGTACGGTCGGTCGTACGAGAAGCGGAGAGCGTGGCTTTGGCGGATACACGCCTTTGTGTTGTTGCTGTTCGCGAAGCGCCGCGAGGTGATGCGACGCTTTCCTCGTTCGCCGGACAATTACCGTCGGTCGCTACGGAGGCGGACAAAGGGCTGCGAAACATTCGCCGTCGACTCATGTCGAGTGCGGTGGGAGCGGATGGGTAGACGCTGATGTCACTCGATATGGAGGCGAAGAGAGGAAAAATGAAATATGCAAATCACGTCGCTGCCTCGCGGCGGGCGGAGGTGTGGCTTGGAGCGTGGCGGCTTTGTTTGACAGCGCATGCAACTCTCGCACCGCATCGCTGGGAAGCCAAGCTGCTGTTGAGCGCGCGCTTGTCGGCCCATCTGGATCTCGATGGGCGGTGGTCGTTCGAGTTGGCTCTCTGCGTTCCGATTCTTTTCTTTCTGCGTTAAAAGTGTGGGCACGGGCGAAGGCTGGGGAAGCCGGTGTTGTTGAGTAATTGGATGTATGATGATGCGGGTGCAGAGGTACGGACAAAAGGCTGATGGGAGGATATACAGGCACGGACGCGGGAGCAGGACCGGACAGCCGCGCGCCGATCGGTCGGGTCGACGACGATCTCTGCCGCGCAAGGCCGCGTCGGAAGTACAAAAGGACGGGTCCCAAAATATTCGATGCGTCACCATCCGCACCTCCCAAAGTCGAGAACAATGTCCTCCACCGGCTACTCTACGCTCTTCACCTCCGGCCTCGAGTCTTCGCGTCCGCGCCAGTCGCTCAGCCCGGCCAAGTCTTACCTTTCGCTCTCCTCCGAGAGCTCGCGCTCGTCGCGCACCTTGCCGTCGCCCAAGCCGGTGCCGTCCATGCCGCTGCCGCCTTCGCCACAGGCATCGACGTCCGCGGTACCCAAGCCCTCTGTGCGCCCTACTCAACAAAACCTCAACTCGGCCCGCGCTGACGCACTCGCCAGCCTTGAGGGTCGTACCTCCCAATCATCCCACTCATCCAAAGCTCGCGTCCGCCCTGTGCGCCGCAGCTTCATGTCCATGTCCGACGACGAAGACTCGGACTTGGAAGCGGAAACATACCAGCCCCGTCCCAAACCCGCCGCACTCGCCCGCCGGTCGCGCGCGAACACGGTCACCTCCCAACCACCCGCACCTTCACCCTCGCCCCGCAAGCAGAAGCGCTCAAGTCTCTTCAACGGGATCGCGCTCGCGCCTAATGCCATGCTTTCGTCTTTCGGCATGAAGCGCCGCAGCCGGGGCGTCAGCGACGCCGGCGCCTGGCTCGCCAACTTCCTCGACCTCGACCTGGACGCAGCCGATGCAGGACACGGCAGCTTCAGCGCCGCGCGCGCCGCATAGCCTGTCTTGTTTTGTGTTTGCCTGCTTGTCCCCTCTCTCGAGTTGTATGATTGCCCGCCTGCAGATGCTGTTCTTATTCGCTATGTTGTTCTTACCCAGTCCGGACTCAAATCACCATGCATTGTACGTAGTAATACCACCACCATTCCCCGACTCCATCACCACTGCATTATTTCGCGTCTCGTCTCTTGTCTCCTGTACATACCATAATTCGCCTCTTCCATACCACCCCCGCTTCCCGTAATACCTCTCGCCCACTCCACTCCCATGTCCGCGCCCGACCCGAAGATGCTCTCATCTCACCATGCTCGATGGACGCGACCCGCACACGATTCTGATCATAATGCTCTACGTATAGTACGCACTCCCATGCAATCTCGAACGATGTTGCCCAGCCTTCCACAACCACAACCCTCGGTGTGATTAGCGCCCTCCCCAACAGATCAGGTATGACAGCGCCCGGTTCGAGCAGATAACCGTGCATCGCCAGCCGCTGCGGCGCTATCGTTCATCTCTTTCGCCCAGTCTCGCTCGTGATCCATCTACGCCATCGCATCGCTGGAAGCCCGACGTAAGCGCCGCTATCACAGGACGTTCCCTCGACTCTTCTGCTGCTCGCACGGGCGCAGATGCCGCCTCGGCGGAGGCTTGCGCAGCCCACGCTCTGCCCCTACGAAGCGCACAGAGTTCGTCGACCATCAGAACTTTGCCTGCTACTCTTGGGCCGCCGTACCTGTGCGGTGTACGTGGACGGGTCGAGTAGAAGCATCGCAGCGTCTCGCGGGCTGTTGCGATGGCTCGCTTTGGACTCGCCGTCGCGAACTTTGGGCGCGTACTAGAATCGCCCTGGACTGTGTGCCCTGCAGCCCTGACTTCTTTTCCTTTCTTTTCCTTCGCTCGGGCTCTCTTTCGCTATTCACTACAGCTCTTCGGCGCGTAGGCTTTAGGTACTTAGCAATGCCATGTCATTCTCATCGTCACCCGGCCGGTCCTCGCAGTCTATCCACTCAACACGGCGCCCGCGATGGGCGCTCGAGCTCATTTGCTCATTTGGGACCGTATCACGCGCGCGATGCGGGATGCGGGTTGGGCGTTTGTCGAGCGTAAGCTGGGCCGGGCTCGGAGTATGCTTCACCATGTACGAGTAAGGCGGCGTACGAGAGTAGTCATGATCTACACGCTACACATCATGTACGACTCAGATCAGAGGTGCAAGGATGGTCGATGGAGATGAGGATCGCTGCACTGGTGATATGATAGAAGCAGCGAAGCGCTGGCCGGCGCTTCAGCGTCGATGACTACATACCGCATACTGTTGTCTGGAATGTAGAGTTCGCAGATGCAGGTGATTCCCATCGATAATGAACTGCACGGGCACCTCCGGACGTCGTGTGATGGACAACGTACCACAGGTGTAGATGGAAGAGGTTATCTGACGCGTCGGGCGGCTAGTAGACGTCGGTCGTCGGGTACGTTCATCCTGATTCATGACGTGCACGACGGCGTCAGCGATACACCTGATGTTCTGCACAATCATTCCGAGTCCGACCTGCATTCTGAGTAGTCTGAGACGCATGTACCTGCGCATGCGCGCGCGACGGATTGACTGTGCAGTCGCTCATCAACAAAAGAGCAAAAAAACTGTAAGTCCTTGACAGGACCATACAAGGCATTGTAAGCTAGCCAACCGGGATCGCGTGGGAATGCCATAAACAAGGCCTTGCACGACGACGTTTTCCTCACATTTGTACGGAAGTTGCCATAATGGTTGCAAGAAATCGCCAGGCTGCTACATGCTCATAAGCCTTGTCCTGACTTTGTAAGGATCGCAAGGTGTTCTATGACGCTTGTGGGTCCCCCAGGCTGCTACAGGCTCATATACAGTGCCTCTGAATCACCGCGCTGCGAGCGGTTCGAACCGTCGCGTCAGGCACTTCAGTTCGGTCGGTTTCTCGCGTCATCGACAATTTCTCTGGCATAGTATATAATTTATTATCGATCGAATTGGGTTTCTATAGTTGTACTGTACGTAGCATTGTACGAGAGGGCCGTAAGTGCGACCACGCGCCCCTACCGCACAGCATGATTCCATCATCCCCCAGCTGATGTTGGCGTAGTCGGAGAGCTCGAGATCGCGGACCAACTGCAGGAGGGCGCGGCGCGGGACTGAAGGCACGTCAGCTCGGCCGCGTGCTTGCATGATCAGATCGATTGTGCGGCTCACCGAACGCGCCTTGCATTTCCCGTCATGCACCTCTCCTTCTACCCTCGACGACCATGCCTGCGACATATCTAGCTTGAATCTAGCTTGAACTCGAAGTACCTTCAAATGAAAGAATCATTTCGGACTCATCTCGGCAACTACACACAATTGAAGTCGACTAAACCGTCTCCGTTGCGTGCGAGGGCTGCACAAAGTTAGACAGGCATGGGGTGTATGGTCGTGCTTACCGGTAAACTTGGTGCGTCGACTGGCGCCTTGCTTGACCTCTTATACTGAGTGTGACACAGATGATCATCTGAGGCACATGGTGCCTACTGAGCAGGCAGCACGTACGTACAGCACCGTCGGGCGCGGGCGCCAACATCACGCGTCACGACCGGCTGCCGCGCTCGCAGCGAGGTGTGCTCTGCCTGTTGGCCCGATTCAATAATGTCGTACACTCAACCCCACGGAGTCCCTCTATGCCCATCTCAGTACGGCTTATCTTTACTCTACATGTACTGTACTGGGGTAGGTAGCGAGTACTCCGGCTTATGGCTTACTGAATCCGTACTGCAATGTTCCGTGTATGAGTATCCTGTATTCATCGATACCACATATTCTACATGCTACATACACGAGTCCGATTCAGAATGAGAGCGAGCATCAGAGTTCGTATCGAGGTGAAACCCATGAACGCCAGGCGGGCACTCGCACGGCAGTGCCAATAACCCTTATTCCGGACTTGGGAAGACCATACGTACCTTGCACCGCCCATGACAGGTGCGCTGCCATCCTGACAGTCGCTCACCGTCCTTGCAAACCCCTTGCGAATGTGGTAACAGGCTGCGAATGCCCTCATCAGAGCGGCGGGTCGCGTATAACCTTCGTAAGTCGCTTGGAATCATGAAAATATCCTTATATTGACGATAAGGTTTTAGCGGCCAAAAGCGGTTTTGTTGATGCTGTTAACACGTCATACATGGCGTCGACTGGTCGCCTATCTGCCGCTGAAGCCCTGCTCTGTACGCCTCGATCGCGATATGTGGAACAGTGGTGAAACGGGCGCATATAGTCTGCACTGCGCAACCGACTACAGCTGGTACGTGCCGCAAGCTTGATTGACAAGGACAAGCGTCGTCATACCTGGCGTGCCGCAACATCAACCATCTTTCATACATAGACGTCGGAATGTCAATAAGACGTCGGTAATGCGCACTTGTAAGCGCTATGTGGCGCGAGATGCGTACGACGTTGAACTCGTATGCGTAGTGGCGCGTCTCTTCACGCACTTGCGAGAAAGTCGGATTGGAGGATTCAGTCAGATGTGCCACAGGTAGACAAAGGACAGTCGCCATGTCTACGTGCGGAGCCGGTGTACAAACGATACTGTGTTGCGAATACGAACGTTCAAGCCGTGCTCTTCGGCCCCGCGCGTTTCGACGTAGCAGCGGCCACAACGTCGCGTCCAGACGTGCGCCACAACTTCATTATGCCACGCCCCTCATCCTCCGAGACACGCACTACCTTTAACCTGCTTATAGCCCTCCGAGACAGCCCAGCCCAGCCAACACGTATCGCGCCTGCAGAGCGTATAGAAATATACCTCCGTCTCCGCGTCGCCCGAGGCAACAGGACAGCTCCCGGCGCCCGCAGAGAGCATACCGACAAGTGGAGCGATCGAGTTCAAATAAGCACATCCGGCAGACGGTCGGCTGCGCTCCGAGACGGTGGAGTCGGCGTTGCTGTTACTGGGCGGAAGCAACTGTCGCGCGGCAGCCGCGGCGGCGCGGCGGGATTGACGGAGGCTTCTTTGCGGGAGGCTCAGGCTGACGTGCGCTCCGTGCCGCGCCGCGTCGGAGCGCTCCAAACGGCTTTCGGGTTGCGTGCGCTTATTTGCGCGCACTGCACCGGGCGCGCTGCGGTCGTAGCGACCGAGTCGGAGTATATTGCGTCGACGGTGCAGGCAGTCGTGATTCCGAATTGGGGCGGCAGAAGAGTCGTACCAGAACTTTCTCAGTTTCTTGCATGTCGTTCGTATGCATCTGGAGGGTCAATCCATGTCAGTCAGGCAAGTCTCATACGGCAATAGGATAGAATAAAGAAGCACAAGAAGCGCGGCGATAAGCGCGATGCAGTCCAACGAGGGTTCTTCTTCGTTAATATGATAGAGGTCCTGTGGCGAGTCCGCGGATGACAGCTGCATGCTCAGAGCGCAGATCCAATCTCCCATAGCACGGATGTCACAACTCCCCGAACGTCAGGCCATGCGCAAAGCATTCAACCGCTATCATGCTAAGTACCCATAAATGCGTGAAGGCCGAATAAGGCATAGGTGTATTGGCTTGGGATGCATAGCGCGGTGGCATCATAGCCGCTCGGATGGGTGCGAGTTGGGTGCGAGCGGCAAGGAATGCTCGGAGAATATGATGACGATGGGCGCAAGGCTGGCGGCGAGCGTCCCCAAATCTGAAATCATCCAGCAGCATCTTGCTACCTCTTTGGGATTGTCATGTGCGAGCATACGGAAAGGGTGGTCCGCACTTTTCAAAGCTGCGAGCATCGTACATCGTGATCCTCGCGCTGTCGCCCCAGTGACGGCCAGGCATCACATCCTAGTCATCTGCACGACATATAATATACCCCATTATGTAGAGGTCCTTGAAGTCAAAGCAACGAGGGCTGTAGTCGGTATCAAATGGAGAGCGAAGATGCATAGGTAAAAGGGTGGTGGTATTACGACCATGGCTGTCGAAAGCACAATTGTCGCCCACCATCATGGCGCACGGAAGTTGCGGACAAGTTGCCCGGAATCCGCACGCGCCTGATCTCGGCACGAGCTGCCACCGCGACGGGCGCGCCGCTCAGAATGAACGGTCATGGCCAGCGCACATCGTGGAAATATCACTTGAAGGATTCTGTAGTCCTCGATCTCCCTCACTTGGGAGTTGCTGTCATGCACAGAGCGTCTCAACGCGAGTTCCCTTCCCTCGGCATCCCTGGTGGTACCAAGGGACGCAATACCGCGCTCGGCGAGCCTTGAACACTGTCTTACGCCCTCTCTGACCCTGCACGAGTTGGACACGAGCGCGCAACTCAGTGCTCGGCGCCCGGTAAGAAGAGCGCGCGCGACGACTCGCGGACAGATCGCAGCACCGTACCGGGACTTCAACCTACATTCCCGTCGTTGACCGATGGCGTCTGTGGCTCACATCTGTGGCTTGATCTCTTACCCTGACTTCGGCCGCCTCTCCGTGACGTCAGAAGCTTTCTGAAGGTCTGAGGTGGATTGCCAAGGAATATCGCTCGAGTATTGCTTCCATCTCTCAAGGCGCCCGCAAGCACGCATCCCTGGTTTACGGCTTTTCAAGCGTTCTACACGGGTTCACTATCTACATAACGTTCCTCAGACGTGAACAGAAATATGTCTCATAGTCTAACATCTTCTACTACGATTGTGCCAGGTTATTGGCTGGAGATATCATGGACTGTCTTGACCGCAAGTACTGCTGGAAAACCGGACCCAGGGAAGGTTCTCCTTCCGTCAAGTGCACACGTCCTCGTACAAGAAGAAACGCTACATAGAACTGCTAACGGAATTGAAACCCGACTATTGGAGGCAACACGACTCCGAAGTGGCTGGTGGCGGCCAACCCTAACCCTAGAGTATCGCCTCGGATTCGCGGCGCGCGCGGGGCCGGTCCGGGCGGGCAACGGGCGGGCACCATCCTTGCCCTTGACCACCATCCTGGGATCTTACATCTGCCATTGAACGGACTCGAATATATCGTACTTTCACACTATGGATGGTCGGAATGGCGAGGATTTGACACCAGAAGTTCCCCCTTTTGACATAGATGATCGTAGTCTAAGGTGCGTTGACTCGCATTACAGGTTGTGCTGGATTTGCTGACCTGATGCATAGTAATAACCGAGAAAACATGCATTCAGCGATGCTTGTCATTGAGAATGTCCTGAAGATGTTACGCGAAACCGATAGCTCGTCGCACAAGGCGCTGTGCTCCATGTCTTATCCCGACGGCAAGCATGCGCTCGAGATGATTGATCCGTCCCTTCATAGCTTGGGAGACATCTCCGAGGCACTGGAACGCATCTCCGGCGAGCTCGGAAGTCGCCGTACGGCGATCTCGCGCGTCGTCAACCCCATACATAACCAAAAGCTCCCCGTAGCAAGTCTTCCGCCCGACGTCCTACACATTATCTTCGAAGAAGTGGCTTTCGAATGTCGTCCTCACTCTGGATTGCTGAAGCTGGGGTGGATTGTTCTGGCCCATGTTTGTACCTCATGGCGCAATCTTTTACTTTCCATGTCAAACTTATGGGCCCGCGAGGTTGGCGCTTTCCGTTCGGCGGCAAGTTTCCAGGAGATCGCCAATCGGGCTCGGATGGCGCCGATGAGCGTTTCAAACCCTTGGGCCTGGTTCGATCATGAACCACTCCCCGACCACTACTGGCCGATTATATCCCAGATCTCCAATATAAAGGCCATTTGCTTCACACCCTTACACCCGGACAATGTTCAACGTCTAGCCAACATTCTGGCAGGTCAATCATCCACGATGCTGCGATCTTTAGCACTGCTCTCGAGACAGGAACACTATGAGATAACACTACCTTCCACATTCCATTGCCCAAATTTGCGCTGGGCGTCGTTCGAGAACACGTTCATACCTTTCGACAGCCACCATCTTGTCGGTCTCTTGATAGTTGGGAGCTCACACGACGCTCCGGCAGGAGTGAATTTGGATCAGTTCCTCGACGTATTGCAAACATGCAGCAGTCTTTCCATCCTCTGCCTCAAACTATGGGCACCCCGTGTCCTGTCAGTCACCACGTCCCGCACGGTCCACTTACCTGGCCTTCAGACTGTCGCGATGTCTGATCACCCCGGGCATACTTCGTTCATCGATATATGCATACATCTTTCCCTCCCGCTTCTAAGTTACCTATTCCTCGACGTGGATCAAAGTCCAGTACCCGATACTGTTCCTACGATTATGAGCTGGTTGCTGTCGGGCGCACAGATCGACTCACCGTGCATGAAGAACGCCAGTCGTCTCAGTGTAACGAGCACAGGCCACTCGGTCTCATCTTGGGTGGCAGCTACTGGTCACAACGACTTTCGTGTTCGCATTGACAACGGACGGCTCAAGCGTATGAGTCCGTCGTTGTATTTTGAGTTCCCCATTGAGGAAAATCGCTGGGATCAATGCGGGGTCGGTGTTCATATGCACTTCCTAAACATGGTGGGTGGGGATGGCAACCCAGTGACTGACACCACCTTCTTCCGTACCGTGACTCGCGGATGGACGCGGACGGACTTCGTGGACTCCGCGTCTCGCCCTACCATCAAGAGCGCATACTTCGACTCTCAGCTTACAGCGGTTGACTGGGACGCCGTGTTTGAAGATCTCACGGGCGTAGAGACGCTCTACATCTCCGACTTCCCATACATCTGGGATGAACCTGGGGGCAATCGCGACGACGGGCTGCTCTCAGCACTATCGAGGATCGTCCAATCCAATGGCACAATGTTGTTGCCTCGTCTTCGCAACATCGTTTGCGGATACCCGTCTTTCCTCGATGCCGAGTTAAGGGATGAAGAGCCGAGTCGGAATGCGGGGCGGCTAGTGCGCGAGATGCTCCGCTCTAGAGCTGAACATGGAATGCCGATACGCAGCATGCGAATTCGTACTCGTAGAGTTGCTCCGGAGGATGACAACAGTGATAAGGAGACGAACGAGCAGCTTCAAAATCTTGTAGACTCGTACCTCTGACTTGACATGCAGACTGAGCGAAGCTCTACATGGATGTTGTACAGTATAGGTAGCATGCACAAATGGTAGAACTCCCATGTTGTGATTGTTCTGCGGCCGCAGCGCGTGTAGCAACTTCAGGGCGGCCTACTATACTAGTAGTAGTTATGGGTACCGCTCTCTGTATCAGTCAGTTTCTTGCAGTGACTACCGACTACCGCCGCAGCCGGGAGTTGAACTATGATGAATGGGGGTGTTGCTGTTAAGCTATGCACAATACGAAAGGCGATAAGAAACGCCCATACGTCAAGCCGTTTCGGGTTTATCGGCGCGATTGATGTCTTGCGCCGCGTCGCGGCGAGAGCGTGACTTGTCCCCGACCACCACCTCAATTGCGCACGACCGAACGTTGAATATAGAGCATCACCCTCTTCTTCTGACGTGCTATGAATAGCGATGCTACTATAGATCCTAGAGAGATTGAAGGGCGCCCGTTGCCGGATACATCTTCACATCTCGACGACCGTAGCTTGAGGTGCGCGCGCTTGATTCTATTCGCGCGGAAGGATATGCTACTGACCTGACAATTTGTATGGACAGCAGCCATCCTTCTGGAGACATGAAATTAGACATTAGTATCGTCCAGAATATCGTCAATATGCTGCAGGATGCCGATCTCTTGTCGCGCGAAGCGCTCGCCTCTGCATCATCCTCTCGAGGGGAACGTGCACTCGGGATGATCGATTCACTGTTCCACGGTCTAACCGGCGTCGATGAGGCATTCGGACGTCTGTGTGACGAATTGGACTTTCGGCGTGCGAAAATCGCTCGTATCGTCGGTCCCAGTCACAACAAGAACCTCCCTATCATGCGCCTTTCAGACGATATCCTCCATATCATATTCAAGAACGCGGCTGAGCCTATCGGTAGAACAGGCTCACTAGGATGGGTGGCGATATCTCATGTCTGTTCTGCTTGGCGTCGTATCGTGCTGTCTATGGCCACGTTATGGGCCGGTGAAGTGGGCGCATTCCGTTCTGAAGCAAGTTTCGGAGAAATACTTCTTCGAGCTCGAGAGGCGCCGTTGATCGTGAAGAATCCCTGGGCTTGGTTCGATCATGGCCCACTTCCGGAACATTACTGGCCTGCTCTATCCCGGCCGTCCAGGATCCGTGCTATCTATTTTGAAAGGCTACATCAGGACGATGTCAGGCGCCTCGCCACTATCCTGAGCAGTGGTCCGTCCACAGATCTGTACTCCTTGGCTCTTGGCTCGAGAGCAGAAGCATTCCATGAATCACATCCGGCTATGGCTTATCATCCCAGCCTGCGTTGGCTGTCATTCCAGAACCTATTCATCCCGTTCCAGGGTCATGGCCTCGTCGGACTTCTCATCAACGGAGAATCGGGCGATAACCAGTCGGGCGTTACCCTGGATCAATTTCTCGACATACTGCAAACCTGCAGGAACTTGTCCATCATGTCCCTCTGCCAATGGATGCCCTCTGTCGGGCACGCTGATGTTGATATCCGAGCATCGCGCAAGGTGGAGCTGCCCCGCCTCCGGGTCCTCGCAATGCTTTCGTTCTCAAACGACCGAAATGCGTCCTATATCGATCTCTGCACACGCCTCACCCTTCCTCTTCTCACTTATCTTGCTCTTGACGAGGCACCCAGGTTCAAGCCAGAAGCCATCTCCGCGTTATTGAGCTGGATATTATCGAGCGCCCCAATGGCGCCGTGTGTCGAGCAGGCCGATTATATGAGCGTGATCAGCAATTGTCGCCGGAGCCTAGACGTCAACATCCACGGCATGCGAGACCCCGATCTGGTTCCACAATTTTGCCACTATTTGAACAACGAACTCAACGAGTGGACCAAGCTCGGGAGTGGGATTAGTCTTTCTTTCAAGAACATAACGAACGACGAGGGCGTGCCGATGACAGACAGTGCTCTCTTCCGATCAGTGACGCGCGGGTACGCGGACGCCCTGTGCGCTCCTTACCGACACGCTTTTAATGGTGTCCAATTCGACTCTCAGAGCAGCGCGGTCGATTGGGACGACATACTGCGCGCTCTCGCAGACATAGAGACGCTCTACATCCCACAGCTCCCCTTCATCATGTTGGATGAACCTGACAATGTCGTCCAAGACGGTATGCTAGCCGCTCTGACGAGGATTAGCCCAGATGGAACGATGCTGTTGCCCAAACTTCGGACGATCGTGTGTGCGGGTTTCTACTTCCTACGACCCGATTCGACGGCTGTCAATGCCAGGCATAAGATCATCGTAGACCCGGTGTACGAGATGCTTCGTGTGCGCGCTGCGCATGGTGTACCTGTGTATCGCATGAGGGTCAACTCTGGATCTGACAATGAAGATGAGGAAGAGCAGGACGAGCAGGATGCACAAACGAACGCGTACCTCCGCGAGCTCGTCGCGTCTTATTTAAGAGGGGTGAATCCCGAACTTAACACAGACACTTAATCCCAGTAGTGGTACAAGATGAGCACCAAAGATGACGCACGCGAACTGGCGATGACTCGATGCTTTCGAGCTTGACAACATGTGAGATCGGACGGACGAGCAACGCATGGGGCAGCCCATTGGGGCACAGGTGGACAGAAGAAATGAAAGAATAATTAGAGCAACAGCGCGTATGGAAAGGGCAGTGAGGTCACACAGATCTAGATCCAACACGCGATTTTCGAAGATAAGATAAGATTGCGAGATCAAAGCGAGAAGAGAGGTCGGCGCAACAGTGATGATCGAGTAGAAGTAAGCGATAGATGGCGATGGCCGTTCCAGATGAACAAGAGTAGCGAGGGATAGCTGGTAAGAATACACTCGTTTCGGGAGAGCGTCGGTTGTCTTGCTGGCGCAGACATGATTCGCGATGTTGTACTTAGTTGGCATGAAGGGCGTCGGAGGGCGCCGCGCTGCGTATAGATGCGCAATTTTATGCACCTGGGACCTCGGCACATGAGCAGAGATATGGCGTGATGCTCCGGGAGACTCTCTGTAGCCTGTTCCCCGTCCTCGATCAGTCGCATTGACGCTGAAACGGCACTGGAACGCACCGTAGCCTACGGAACCGAATTTCCCCCTCCCCCTCCCGCTGAGGTACGGCGACTGCTGTAAGAATGACCGAATAGCCCCGGGATGGAATACTTGGCAGGTGAGCACCATGCGCGTGGCACATGAGGGTTGATGGTATCGGGTACACCGTACGCTACTGAGCGCTGGACTCCCCGCACTCGAATAGACGACAGGTGTTATATTCGTCGAGGCAGTGGCCAGATAGCCGCCCGTGGCGCGTCTCGGTCTCGAGTAGCCACATGCGGTGTCTTGAGCGGGTGTAGCGGGCGCCCAGGCGTAGCTGCGCGGTGCGGGGAGTCGAGGCGCAGTAGGTTATTCATGAATAGCCAAGCAGTCCTCTTAAGAAATTCACGACGGGCATCGAGTTTTATGCTCTACATCTGATAGATAGTGCGTGATGAGACCAAAGATATACATTGCAAGGGGAAGATGGCGGCTTGGGACAAAGACGGTGGACCACAGGCACCCACAAGGACCGCGTGTTTGGATGTTCGCACGGGATGGAGAGGCAAGTAGCAACCGCCGCAGCGATCCGAACGTCCCACAACCCACCCCGATCGCCCACCTCCCCTGCTCGCTCGCCGTGATAAGCGTCGACGGGCACAGCCGCGCCGCGATGAGCCTCGACCACACGCACTCGCACGACGACGCCTCCTCGTCCGGCCTGCCCTCGGACGCCCTCTCCCGCCCCTCCCTCTCGCTTTCTAGCTCTACTTCCACATCCCCGCCCCCAGACGACAAACGCTCCTCGTACACAGGCTCCGCATCGCTCTCGCACCACACCTCCGCCACACTCTACCCCCCGCCCTCCAACAACGGCCACGCCCACGGCCCCTCGCCCGCGGCCCTCGCCGCCGGCGCAGACTACATCTCCCTCACCGAACCCCCCAGCGACCCGCCGCTCGTCGACGCGTCCTTCGACGAGGACGTCCTGCGCAACCTCTGCGCGCTCGACTGCAGCGTCCCGCTCATGACCGACCGCCTCAAGCAGGATCTGGCCGCGACAAAGGAAGTCGCCGGCTTCCTGAAGCGGCGCGCGGCGGTCGAAGACGAGTACGGGCGCAAGCTGCTCAAGACCGCGCGCTCCACGGCCGAGTCGTACTCCCTAAGCGACGGCAAGGCGGGCTCGTTCGTAGCTGCATGGAGCCAGTGCCTGCGGATCCACGAGCGGATGGGCGAGAACCGCGTGCGCTACGCATCGCGCTTACGCGAGATGGCGGACGACCTGGGCAAGCTGAGCGCAGAGACGGAGCGCGCGCGGCAGACGCACAAGGACGCGGCCGAGAGCGCCGAGGCGGACTTGCGGGCGAGCGAGGGCGGGACGGAGAAGGCCAAGGCGCGGCTCGACGCGAGCGCCGACGAGCTCGAGCGCCTGTTGCTCGCCAAAGAGGGCGAGAGCGCGAAGGAGGGCGTGCAGTTCCGACCGCCCGGCGCCGGGTCGGGCAAGCGCGCGCTGGGGAAGGCCACGGCGCTGCTCAAGGGCCGCGGGCCGGCGGCCATCGCGCGGCAGGAGGACGACGTGCGCGCGCGGCTGAACGCGAACGGCGTGGCGTACAACAAGGCGATGGAGGACACCCAGAAACGACGGCAGGAGTACTTCGGCTTCCACCTCCCGCGCACACTCAGGGCGCTCAAAGAGGCGAGCGACGAGATCGACCTCGGCACGCAGTATCATCTCCAGCGATACGCCTTTCTCACTGAATCTATTGTACTTGCCGACGGACAGATTCTCGCGCCTACTGAGCGCGAGAAGGAGAAAGAGAAGGAGAATGGGGTGGAGGATCAGGGGCCCGGGCTGCAGACGGCGCTCGCGGCGCTGGATTACAGGGCGGACTTTAAGGTGTATATGCAGAATTATGCGTATGCGCATGGGGGGAGCACGAGGGGCCCGCGCAGGACGGGTCCGGAGCACGAGGGTTTCGTACGTTCTGTCTCTCTTTGTCTGGTACGGATAAACGCTGACGGCCACCTCCTTTATCCATCTCGCCACTTGATATAAAACGTGCATGTACCATCTACGACGGCCACACAACGATGCTCTTCACCATCCACCCCCGCCGCGCCCATTCCG
>UWZB01000401.1:155739-207332 GCA_900536885.1 Peniophora sp. CBMAI 1063
GCTTCCCCCCACCCTCCTCAAACTCAACATCAACAACCCTCCCCCCACCAATCCCACCAAAAGCAACATTCGGCGTCCCCCTCTCCCTCCAGCTCTCGCGCGACAACACCGAGATCCCGCCCATCCTCCTCAAGCTAACAACTTTCATCGAAAAGTACGGCCTGCGCTCGCAGGGCATTTATAGGTTAAGCGGTACAATGAGCAAGATCAACAAGCTGAAGGGGCTATTGGACGAGGGATTGGATAAGGTCGATCTGGATAAGGACGAGTGGCGCGGCGACGTCAATAACGTCGCGAGCGCGCTGAAGGCGTGGTTCAGGGAGCTGCCGGAGGGCGTTATGACGGATGGGCTCAGGCAGGGGTTCTTGGATGCCGCCGGTGCGTCTCTTCTTCTCTTTTTGTGATACTGCTCTCGAGCTGGACGGTTGATGGATGTGGCAGCGATCGAGAACGACAGGCTGCGGCATATCCGGCTGCACGAGCGCGTGAACGACCTGCCCGACGCGAACTACGCGACGCTCAAGTTCTTCCTCGGTGCGCCCTCTTGCCTCTCCCTCTCTCCCTCTTGCCTCTCCCTCTCTCCCTCTTGCCTCTCCCTCTCTCCCTCTTCCTTCCCTTCCCCTCCTCCTTGTGCGCTTCATTCGACGTTGGAGCTGACGCTCATGAACAGGCCACCTATCCCGCATAACCGCCCACGCATCCGAGAACCAAATGTCCGTCTCGAACCTCTCCATCGTCTTCGGGCCCACGCTCTTCGGCTCGCCGGCGGGAGGAGGCGGCGGCGGGAACTTGGTACTGCAGAACAAGGTGCGTGGCGCGTCGTATCTCCAGACCGTTCTCGACTAACGACTTCGTTGCACTCTTTCTCACGGTAGGCGATCGAGACGATATTGGAGCATTACGCGGATATATTTATCGATGAGGGCGAGGGCGAGCAGCCGGGACCGAACGTGCCGGGCGGCGCATAGGAATCTCCCTTCCCTAATAACATCTGACGCGGAATTGGAATCGGAGATGTATCGCGGCGCCGCATATGGAACGGACGCTATACTCATCAGACTCACCCCTTGTACTTTCTGCCAACCCCACCAACCCCTTCCTCATTACGACTCGACTACGTCGTCCGGGACGGCCATGTTATCGCTACCCACCTCATCGCTAAGCTAACGCGCCACCCCACCCACCCACGAATCGCTTTCGCTTTCGCCTTCTTACATTGTCATATTCTTATTGTTTTCTCGCAATTTGTATACCATGCATCCTCTTGCCTGTTTTGGCTCGGACTCGAGCTCTTTAGTTTCATCACGCTTGACGCTGTTCGTTGTTTGTTCTATCCGGAATGATGCGCCTGACCGTCGCCTACGTATGTTTAATTTTCGGATCTCACTACGGCAGTGGGTCTCGACTCTAGTGGCGTTTTCGTGCGTCTCGTGCTGTAATGCTCGGCTATGTGAATCGGCTTGTACAGCAAGACGAAAGAGTACGAGCGGTGAATAAGGACAGTATCGTGAATTGGAGTACTAGTACCAGAGTGACCGTTCGGAATGGATATCGATCAGCCGACGATACACAGACATGATACCTATGGGCCTAATACGGCATCACGTACGCCGGCGCTTCAGGTCTTGTTGTGGAAGTGAATACATGGAGTCAACCCCAGCCGGACAGTCCACGTCCGGGTCGTTCGCCTCCCCATCCACATCAACATCCATACCCTCATTCCTCACTGCCGCTCCCCTCGCATCCACATCAACCGTGCTTGCAAACCTCTCCATCACCCCATCACCCCCAGCAGCTGGGTTCATCCCCATCCTCGCCTCCAAAAGGCGCTCCCAGCTCTCGCGGGGCAAGACCTCGCGCATAATATCGCCGTCCAGCGCGTAGGGCGCGCCGCGAGGGAGTGACAGGTCCAGTAGATCTTTGTACACCGACCGTTCTTGAGCGTCGTCGGCGATGATGCCGGAAGAGTCGTGCGTGAGGCCGGCGAGCCAGATATCAAAGGTGTCCACCTTAGACTTGGATTCAAGTGGTCCTTCTAGAGTCGGTGTGCGCGGGGGCGGGGCACGAACGTGGACCGCGGCGTGTTCAGAAGCCAGCGCAAATACGAGGCGGATAACGGGCACAGCCCGATTCTGCGCATCCGCGAACACGCGCAGTCCCTCCGGATCCATCGCGTCAAACACGGACTCCCTCACCCCACCTCCGTCTCCCGGCGTCGTCCTATTCGTAACCTGGACCATAATAACCCCCGTATCCTCCGACCGCCCGCCATCCCCCATCGTATACGGCACGAACATCGCAACCTCATCCCGATGCCTCGCGCACACGACGCCGGCCCCGCGCGCGAGATACGCCCACAAACACCGCTGGTCGAACACGTCTCCGTCGTCGACGTGGATCCAGTGGTTGAACCACATCCGCGCTGCGCCAAAGACCTGCCGGAGCGTCTGGCTCCTCTCATCGCCGTTCGAAGGTTTGAGAGCACGCTCTCGAGCGCGGCGTCCGGGACGAGCGCGGTCAGAAAGTCGACGACCGACACCGTGCGGGCCCAGCCGTCGCGCGATGGGTCGGGGGGCGCTAGCGAGGTGCCGGGACCATAACGCGGGCGCCTCCTCCGCGCCTCGTACACAGCAAGCAGCAGTATCAGCGCGCCGATGACCTCCCCGCGCTCGCCCAAACTCACGCCCGACCGCTCGGCATGTACCAACAGCGCCCTCGGCAGATCCCAGCGCCCAGAAGCCATGGTACAGAGGAACGCAGAGTACGCGCCCTCGGCGAGGAGCGGCTCCGAGGGGACGAACGTGCCGAGCTCGTGCGACGCCGGGCGCACGGAGAGGATCATGCGCGTGTTGCGCTCGGCCAGCTGCTGCTCGGCCCCGGAGCGCGGGTCGTATAGCCCGGACGTGAAGTGGAGGCCCAATGTCTGCGAGAGGGCGGAGAGCTGTTGGAGGGTCTTGTCCGTCTCGGGCGCGGTCGGCAGTGGTTCGCCGCAGAGCAGCTTGAGGCGGGCGAAGTAGACAGTCTGTACTGCTTCTTGGCGTCCTACTGTTTCCTGGGCATTATGTAGAGCGCCGAACCTGCGTACCTACATTAATACGGTGACGATGGGATGGGAGATGTAAGGGCACGTACAACGGTCTCCCAAGCCGCGCGATGCGCGCAGTCGACGCTATGCGCTCAAGCGTCCACGACCCATCATTGGGCACCACGTCCGCGAGCACATCAAACGGGACGATGCAAACGGGCACGGTGGGCCGCGGATGGACCGGGAAGAATGAGCCGGGCAGCGCGCGCTCTGGCTCTGCGACGACGCCGCCGGTCGCGAGCAGAATCGCTGTGTAGGGCTCGTCCTTCAGGAGACGCATGACGCGCCGGAACTCGAAGAGTAGCGTGTATTCAATGGCAGCGTGGGTGGACGGTATGAAGCGGCGGGCTGAGTCGATGCTGAAGACGACCCAAGGGCCCGACGGGAAGGCGCCTTGACATATGGTTTTGAGCCACTTCATCAGGGCTTCGCTTGCTCTGACGAGCTCTGACGTAGAGTCTGGCCGATCACATATCAGCGGCAAGTTAGACTTGTCAGGTGCAGTGAGAGCATGCCTTTCCGATCGACATTGGGTGGGGCCGTGAAGTCCTTATGCTCATTCGCTTTGATGAACTGTAGTCGACGACGACAATAAGTAAGAGAAGGCAAACGGAGTGCAAGATCATACCGTGCCTGCAAGCCCTACAACCTCCTTCCAGAACTCCTGTCGAAACTGTCCGTGCGCATCAAAGGTCCCTTCATTCATTCTCTCAGAGAAGATGGATGCGAGCTCGATGAACGAGCACCCGTTTGCGTCTGGTTGGGGATGTTGATGTTGAGCCATGACTATAAACTATGCGGCGAGATGTCGAGCGCTCACCGTCGTGTAGCTCCTGGAGCGTGACGAGCAGGTGCTTGAGAAGACCGACGAAGAATCCGTGGAGTCTCAGGTGCACCGCTCGAGAGCGCTGTTGCGCTGGCTGATTATCCAGCAGTACTCTTTGACACTCGTCGAAGAACTGCTGGACGGTCGTATCGGGAGGAGGGTAGCCACCGCCTTGACAAAGGTCAGCCCACGTGATCGGTACTGTAGCAGCGCGAGTTCAGCGTACTTATACTCGTGCTCGGTGGCGATGCGACATTCATGAGGACGACAATAGCGTGCTGCTTGAGCTCCTTCACCGTCCTAGATTTTCCTGTACCAGTAGACTGTATGTAGGTGATGACATTGCCGTAGTATTCGGCGCGTCGCTCGTGCAACCAAAAGGTGCAGATGTCATAGAGAACCGAAGCGGCGTCGCCCCTGTATGGTTCGTCCCAGGCACGGCGTACAGCTGTATTGCGTTCAGAGAGGAAGGCGGCCCTCCGCGACGCGATGGACTTACCTTCTTTGCTTCTGGCTATAGAACCCCCTTCTTGCTGAGCTGCACTCTGCGGCACCACGATGGGTGGGCGTATCTCAGACCTCCCTCTCACTAGACGATTCCCGATGTCAGACTTGACGTCGTCGAGAGCAAAAGTGAAAACGCACACCAAACGAGCATGGGTTCAAAGTCCAGCCGCTCGACCATCTGAGCATGAGCTTGCACGAACCCGGCATCTTTTTGAAGGATCTCCAATAGCTTGCGTCCGCTGTTCGCAGTAGGAAACATCTCCTTGATTTCTGCACGAAGCGCGCCATAGGCGAGAAAAGAACAGGTGTCTACATGCTCAGGAGAACCAAGGGAGAAGCCGCGCATGAAACGAGATATGTCCTTGACCTTCTCGGAGTCTACATTTAATACTACCATGGCGGGAACGGCGTTGTCGCTTGAGGGTGTTATGGAAGCAGGACGGCACTTGTCCGTTCAGGGGCCAGCAGTGAGACTGGCGGCGGTAACGCCACACGCGGCCTACTTCTCACGCCTCGTGCGTCGTCCAGCGAAGAGAAGGCGGACCGCGGCGGCGCAGAGTCTTGAACGATGCGGCTAGTACGCAAAGTAGGGTTGTCGAAGTCTGAACCCGGGGTGCGACACCCGTAAACTGGAAAAATGGAGATAGAAGAGCCCGTCCGGACGACAATTTCTTCAGATTCAGAGGAACTGGTATACATTGTCGCAAGCATAAGTCGTATATGGAAGGTATGATGATGCAGGCGAGCGGCGCCCTGCCAACTCATCGTGGTCCTGTCGAAGACGACGGTCGCCAACAAGGCGCGTCTCCCTCGGATCAAATGTGTGCGAAGTTCGGCCTCGGAGGACGTCCACCTCGGCGCCCCCGAGCTTAGCGGTGGGTGCACACTGCACAACGACCACGACCTATTGAACCTGCCTCTTCCCCTCTCCTCCCCACTTTTCACCCCGCTTTTTTCTTTCCTCTTATTTCACGTCCTCGTGTCGAGACTCGAACGCATCTCCGCTGGCGCGGAACCGTTCTTTTGATCGTCTACTGTGGGCCTTCGTGTTTGCTCTGCTCTTTTCGATACCTACCTGCGCTCGGACGTGCTCGCCTACTATTCAAGTGATCCTTAGTGTACTTTGGTGTACGTAGAGTTCAGAGATTCGTGTTGGTACCCAACCTCAAGGTTGACAAATGAATTCCACTTTCGTGTTCGTGAGCAATTGCGCATGTAAAGCGCGTTGGCGATTCGCGATCGTGGCTGATAGTAGACTAAGACGCGTGCAGATAAAGAGAGGAGAGACCTGTTTGATCCGATTCGCTACCGTAATAGCGGTAGGTATCCCACCCGGGGTGGCTATGTGAACACCCCCGTGGACGTCGACCTCAAACGGCAGCCCACGAATGACTGGAACGGATAATCACATATGCCCTACATCCTACAAACTAGCTGCGCAGTTCAGGTGCGCGGCATAAGCATGATTAGTGCGAGTACAGCGCCCAGGTGTCTGGCAGACCTCAAACGTATCCTCTCAAGCCGTTCACCTGGATCAGTGAATGAACTTGGCGTTCACGGCAAAGCTGCAACGCCGCTAAGGACGCACTCGTGCTCATGCGACCGTGGCACCCCGTAATCGTCTGAGAGCCTGCTGACGGACAGACCGCGTTGTTCGGTAGTCTCAAGCCGCATTCAGCGCTTTTGGTGGCCCTGATGTCCACGAAAGACGGGCGGAGCTCGAAGAGAGGTACACGCAGGATCGGTATCAGTGGCTTGCAATCTGAAAGTTAACTGATTGATAGTGCCGTATGGGACCCTGTACGATTTTATAACCCGATTATGCACGCGACGAAGATAGACTATCAACAGACCAATCAAGTCCTTCCTCATAGTCTTGAGTAGTGCTTACTAGACTCTCGCCGAAGCGGCACGTACCGTTAGCGATCCACCCAACACGCGGGTGTACGCTCCCGAGAGGTGTTGGGAAAGTGCTGAGAGATATGTTGCCAAGTGGAGACTTCTACGTCCACGGTCCGTAGGGTGAGATGGTGGTCAAAGCTTGAAATGGCAGGGACTCCTCTAAGCACCGTCGGCTATACCCGACCGGCTCTCACCAGTCCAACCTTTCGGTACACGCTCCCTCCATCCGTTAAGCGCCGCGGACATCTTATTCCATTCTCATCCATAACATGTGGTATGAAATCAAAGGTCGTTTGCGTCCGAAATCCCAAGGAAAGAAACAGAAAAAACAAGAATTATACATCGTACAACGTCCTTTGCACTGTCATGAATGTGTCCATAGTCCCTTATCATTCCTAGACCATTCTGTCTTTGACGGAAACACGACGCGCACAAGTTGTGGGCATGCTTCAGCCCACGAAGTGCTCAGATGCAATTCCTCGGCCTCAGAGCTATTCATCGTGCCCAGATCGACCGAGCTGGTGGGCGACAAGTCGAGAAACTGCAGCTCGCGAAATACGCCGAGCGCGGGTGTGAGTGCTGCTAGCAAACGCTATCGCGCATATCAGTACGGGTATATGCGCGCGGTGGGTCGATCCACTTACGATGCCGGATAGCGCGTAGTGCAGAGTGTGACGTAGAGCTAGGCGGACGCGCAAGGCACGGATAGCGGGCAATGCCCGCGCTATATCTCGCAACAGTGTCGGTGTAACGCTCATGCCCGTAAGATCGAGCGCCACGACGGGCACACTTGTCGTTCCGAGTGCGACCAGGGCAGCCTCGCCAACGAACTCATATCCGACGAGTGCCAGACTCTGCACTGGTCGTCCAGGCAGGAGAGAGGCGGCTGCCGCGGGTGAACCGCGGAACGACGCCAGGGCGGGCAGGTCAGACGGCGCGAGCTGCAAGGGCATGTGGTAATCTGGTATGCGCAGATGGAGAAGACCCGGGTGATTGTGTAGAAAGCACTCAGGCGCTCCGCGGAGGCCTGAGAGCCAAAGAATGCGTAGATTCGGCATGAAACACTTGCTTAGTTTCGACGCCAGAGGCGGACATTTGGCCACGCTTCCCAGGCCCAGCGCCAGCTCCAGCGATTCCACGTTGACGAGTCGGGGCAGCAGCGCCGTGACCATCTCCTGCGCGATAGCGAGTAGTAAAGATGGCGTCGTGTCGGGCTCAATTTCGGGCTGCCATCGGAGGTGGAAGCGGCGCACCGACTCGGCCAGATGTGGATGTGCGGACAAGGTTTCACAGACGCGTAGGGTCAGCGGAGGAACGCCATGTAGAGTCAACCCTTTGTAGGGCTCGCGTGAGCGGCACACGATAGGCTCGCTGATGACCACAGAGGCGTACAGAAGGCGCTCGGCGGGGTCGCGCCAACGCGAGCAGACGCGCGCAAGACGCGTGAGCGCGTCCTGTGGCATGCTCTCAAAAATTGCCGACACAATTTCATTGGGCAACGTCGTCGCCGGAGATAATGATGCCGGTGCCGCATGCGCAGGTGGCTGTAACCGCTGGAGCAAAGCAATTGATGAGCGCAACACGAAGACATGGAAGGAAGGGGAATAAGCATTTCGCCGAGGGTCCTCCGCGCGGGAGAGCACGCACCGTTGCGTGCAAGGTTGGATGAGCCATGGTTGTGGAAGGAGAGCGGATGGCGATAGCGAGCACGAGGGAGGGTAAGGGGATGCGTCGGGCGTCGCCGCTCGACTAGATATCCTGGCTCGGGAAGACTTCGCAGATTGCAGGGCCTGCAGGCAGACGCGAGAACGCAATCGCGCAGCGGAGTAACTTCGCTGACGAAGCGCACCATCTTGCTAGCTTTCAATTCGTGCTCTACTCGCACGGACGCGCACTATCTCCCGAATGTGGTGGATCGTCGAACGTTGCCACTCGAGCGCGAGAGCTCTCTTTCCTCATAAAGAGGTCCTGACGACAGCAGTATGTACAGGTACAAACTAAGTAGCCGGAACCGAACGAACTAGAGTTTCTCCTATAAGCAGGGAAAGCGGCGGAAGCGTAAAGTCGGCTGACCTTAAAGCTAGGCGCATGGATATATGGCTGCGGTACAGCACAAGACAGCATATGTTTAGCGAGAGTGGCTGAATGCCGTAAGAACGAGGCTGGAAGGTTATGAAGTAATTAGCCGTTCGAGTATGCACATGAGTCGTGCAGTGACACACACCCAACGCTGCATCCGGCCATAGCGCCTATCAGTGTCCCATGTCTTGAGTACATATATGCCGAGTACACTGTACAACGACCAGTCCCGATATTGGCGCGTTCAGGGCAGATCGACGACCGTGATCAAGTGGATCGAGGTCGAAGGCTGGTGTTCCGTATGCAAGCTTCACGAGTGCTATGTGCTCGCGCACAAGCTGCTATGTTGACCTTGGGCACGCCCGATACACCGTCTCAGCGGGACGCGCGTCCGTAGCGATTGAACAAAAGGTACGAAACGACCTTTGGATGACGATTAGCTACGTTGGTTCGTTCAACATGAGATTCCGAGAGCTTAGCGTACGTGGGTAAATGCGAGGTGACGGTCTATTCATGTTCGGAATGCCCAGGTACGACTTCGTCCCGGCACGCCCGAGGTCAGGCCAGGTTCAGGTCCGCCAACAGTCGCGTATATCGAAGCGTCAAGTGTATGAGGTCAACCAGGGGGAGGAGCCGCAGAAGACCGTGGACAGACCGAGACCACGCCAGGTCTCCCCGAAGACGCAGCGTATTGGACATATGCGGGTCAGCGCTCTAGGTCTGCTGATGGTTTGCGCGCACGACATTGCATTGCAAGAAGAGCGCCGTCATCATTCGAGAGCGCTCGAAGGTGGAGTCGACGCAATGGCTCGAGTTGGCTCGAGTAGACGCCGAGGGAAGATATGGTGGTGGTGGTGGTGGTGACGGTCGGAGGCGAATCCTTGCATCAGTCTCTGTTTCTTACCCGAGTGGCGCGACGCGGCGAGGCGGAGCATTCATGAAGCAATTGGCCATGGTAGCCGCATCTTTCCCTAGAAATATTACATACAGCGCTCAGACGTCCGAAGCAAGAGTACTAGTGCTTCAGATCGAGTAGGACGCGGCGAGGTACCAATCGTACACCGAACTACACAGAGGTGCGCTTGTCAATCGTGAGGGATAGTACAAATACGAATATAATGCGGGGTTTGGGTTCGGGAAAGGACCTGATAGGAAGGATAGCGAAGGATAAAGCAGAGTGCATAACAGCGAAGGGTCGTACTACTGAGTTCTGTAGCAGCGAGAGGTCGTGCCGTTGGGTGTCATAGAATACAAAAAGACAACACTTCCAGACATGTACACATCACGAAATGCCAAAAATCACATCTGAAAGATAAAGAGTTGAACGAGGGTATAAGTCACAACTGTTCGTGAGCTTCGTATGGAGGTTAATCGGAATCCGAGTCTGTAGACAGCACAGGAAGAGCAGGATTTGGCATCAGAAAGCGGTTCGGGTTGACATGGCAGCGCAAGAGGTAGTCCTCCGGCGCCTTGGGGTCTATGAGATCGCAGGTCCGAGAGGTGATCGTATGAACAAAGTTGTTCTCAACCACGGTATACCCGGCCGAAAGCTTATCGTCCCGTACACGCTTATAGAGACTCTGAGTTTGGTCGATGACCATCCCACTCAGACCATAGTGGTCCCTGTAGTGGAAGAACGCTGTAACGAACTCGAGCGCTGGGTGGTCCGCGAAGAGTTTCCTGGCGTAAAGTCCGAACTTGGCGTGGCGGTGCAGACGCCGGCGAGGTTCCGCTGGACCGCCCTCTTCATCGTCGTCGTCGCCGTCATCATCATCTTCCGACTCATCCTCCGACTCGTCCGACTCGACATCATCGCCCTCCATGTCCTCATCGTCCAGGTCCTCCATGTTGGCAATGCCGTACACGTCCTGCGCCCATACAAATGTCTTCAAATGCGGAAGATGATCGCAGATCATGGTGCGCAGCTGTGCGTTGTCGCGAGGGGTGAAGAACTGGTAGTCGATAACGCCGAAGAGGAGCAAGTTGGGAACGGACGCGATGAACTCTCGCACGAGTTCGGGCATGGGCGTGAACGCACATCTTTGGATGCTGTGGCGGGAGATGACGAGGCTGGTGAGTTGGCTTCCGATGAACCGTGGGCCGATTGCGGCACCCAGCTCGCGCTCGGGCTGAAGGCAGACGATGCGAAAGGTGAGGTGTCGCACAGCAGGAGCATCTCCGACGTTTTGGAATGTTTCCAGGATGCCGGCGCCAGCGTCCAATAGTTCGCATTTGGGCAACATGCCCGGCATCACAAGGCGTTGTTCTGGCGGGGCGGTGCCAAAGCTCAGATCAGCGTCGCACTGAAACTTGCGAAGTTCTGTTTGCTCGAGTAGGATCTCCTCCAGTTGTGGACACCAGCGGAAGCTGGTCACCCACGTCCGCAGACGGAACGGCATACCCTTCATTATGAGCGAGCCGTCGGACACAAGGAGTTGGTGGCGGCAATGGGAGTATCGTTCTCTCAGGGTCTCTAGATTGGGCATGATCATGAACGCCCGTCTAATGATGTCGAGGTGTTCGGGCGTCCCGGGCGCATCTTGTGCCCAGTCCACGTACAGTGCGCGAATGTGCCTTGCGCGCCACGGAGTTGCCAATAGGGCGCTCGCAAAGTCGACGAAGTGGCCGTCCGCGATACCGAGATCGCGGAAGAAGAAGCGGTCGGCCTCGTAGTTCCATGCTCGCGACACGAGCCGTAGATTTCGCCAGAGAACGTAGTAGCCCGTATACTGGTCGATGTTCTCCAAAATCAATTGAAATAGCTCAACAGGCACGTAGAACTTCAGAGGCCCCGGGGAGTAAGTGATGGGTGGCGAGTCCGTCCAGTAAAACTCTTGCGGGGAAAGTCTAGCAGGTAGATTCTGATCGCACGTGAGGATACATCCGGTGTGGGCGTTGTGTGATACGCACCATAGTCGTGCCCGATATCGATGTCTCCGAGTACGGCAATTGAGAGCTGTCCAAAGCAGGGACTGTAGGCTGCTTTGTATGAGCGCGCAATCTACGGGTACTCTATCTGTACACACCTTCTGGCTATGATCCTCGACTTTGGATAGATCAGCAACGAGAGTGAGCTCGGATGGGTTGGCGACGTCACTGCCTGACTTGTTGAGTCAAGAGAACAAGGGCGATCATAAATTGAGCGCACCTGGGACGCAGGCGAAGAGGCGGGCGAGGACGCGGAAGGGGCAAGAGACAACCCTTTTCAACGTGCCGGCAGGTCGCTCTCTTTTGTCGTGGACATCGCGGACACCGGTACGCTGGCTGCCTAGCCATCGTCCGGGACAGATTCGCGTCGGCCAACCGAGCATTTGATATCTCGTGGCGAACGCGGACGAGGAGTCCACCCAGACGGCCACCGAGCGCCTGATGGTTGTTCGCACCACATGCTCGGCTCTCCCCCAGAAAGGGCTATTCCTCACACACTAGTCCGACAAGGTCGGGGAGACTGTCGTGAATGCGCCGGCGTGGTCGGGGTCGATATGCCAATTCAGCAAGCAAGCCCATGGGCTCTCAGAGGGGTTGTTGTCCGAGCCATCAACAAGACCAGTTCCAGCGCATGGGCAGAAAACGGTAGGTGAATGAAGAGACCAGCCACCAGGGTCGATTTAGAATTTGGAACAGCTGGCTACGGATAATCCCGAAGAAGCTGTTCGGCGACGTTGTTCATCAAGGCAGGAAGCAGCTCGGTCGCTGCCGGCAGATGCTGTTCGGCCCTCGGGTCAAGGGTTCCGTCCACTCTTCGTCATCGATGATAAAAGACAGTACGCTGGATCGCAAGTTCAACAGTACTGTAGTACTGTAGATATATCGGTGACCAGGCTTGCTGGCGAGTGCAAGACACTGACATAGACCTCTCTTCCAAATAATTGGTCTTCAACGATAGAACACCTCCAACTCAGAACTTGCAGTATTTCGACCGAAGGGTATCACGAAGAGGACAGATGAATGTATTGTCTCAACAAATGTGCGTGTAGTGATGCGAAGTAAGAGAATATAAAAATACAATAATGTACAGAGACCCGACAGTCAAACAAAGCGAGGCGACAGAATGATAACACAAAGCTCATGCACCGAAACCGTAGAGGGTACGGCCGGAGCGCTTGAGCGCGTAGACGACGTCAAGTGCGGTGACAGTCTTGCGCTTCGCGTGCTCGGTGTATGTTACGGAGTCGCGGATGACCTGGTGGTTGAGTCAGCGAGAAGCTCGTAAACCACAAAGACAAGCAACTCACGTTCTCAAGGAAGATCTTGAGGACACCACGGGTCTCCTCGTAGATGAGACCCGAGATACGCTTCACACCGCCACGACGAGCGAGACGGCGGATGGCGGGCTTGGTGATACCCTGGATGTTGTCGCGGAGAATCTTGCGGTGACGCTTCGCGCCGCCCTTGCCGAGACCCTAAAGTACAAGTCAGCTCGAGTGCTTGAAGGCGAGCTATAAAGTAGAACGTACCTTGCCACCCTTTCCACGGCCAGACATGATATGAGAGAAGAGTTGGTGAAGGTGAAGAGTGCGGGTAGAGTGATGGTGCGCGGTGGCAGCGGCGGTAGTGGGAGGAAAGAGAGTGCGTCGGGCGCCTTTGAGTGCCGCGGCGGAAGCGATCACCTGACCCCGTTTACCGTTCTCACGAACCGAAGCATATAATCGGCGCGTCTTCGAGTCTGACCAAGTCCATCATCCCGCCCACCCTCCGCCCATCAACGCGCCACCCACCCTCCAACTCTATCACTCGCAATGGCCCGTACCAAGCAGACCGCCCGCAAGTCCACCGGTGGTAAGTCGCCTTCGGAGTTTCTCGACTTCAATCACTTGTACTCACTCTTTACTCAGGCAAGGCGCCCCGCAAGCAGCTCGCCGCCAAGTCCCAGGCGCGCAAGACCAACGCCGCAGCGGCGACCGGTGGTGTGAAGAAGCCCCATCGCTTCCGCCCTGGTACCGTCGCCCTCCGCGAGATTCGTCGCTACCAGAAGTCGACGGAGCTCCTCATCCGCAAGCTGCCCTTCCAGCGTCTTGTCCGTGAAATCGCACAGGACTTCAAGGTTAGCCGTTTTACATACATTATCACTCTACAAGTACTTACCATTGCTCTGCAGACCGATCTTCGCTTCCAGTCCTCTGCTGTCATGGCCCTCCAGGAGGCGGCCGAGGCATACCTCGTCTCGCTCTTCGAAGACACCAACCTTGCCGCCATCCACGCAAAGCGTGTCACCATTCAGCCGAAGGATCTCGCATTGGCTCGCCGCCTCCGTGGCGAGCGCACATGAGCTTGCACCCTTCGTCTCGTTCTCCTGTATTCCCGCTTTTACTTTCTGGCTTTGGACTGTATTACTATTGTACTTTGGCATACTCTACCCGTCCTGTCTCCTTGCATATATCGATAATGCGACACTCCGGTGATCCACCAAACCACTGCGTGAACCGCCCGATATCGGACTATGAATGTTGTCCTGTCTGTTACCGATCAACGTGACGGTGACGTGACCTGGCGTGTCGTACACCCGATGGCCTCGCGTGGTTTGCTTTCAACCACAAACAACGACGCGCCAGTTGTTTGCGTCCTTGGCCAACCACAGGTTTTTCCACCGTTGCAATGAAGTCTCGTCTTGTTTCATCACCCGTAAAGGGACTTCGGAGACTCGTATCATGTCGCAAGAAGGCCATGATATCGTTGCCCGAAACGCGTCTGTTCCTGCCGGTCGGGCTACTTGAATGGCGTTGACAAAAATCAGTCTTACCTACGCGACCGACTGAATGGAACTCCGGGAAATGTGACGTGATACAAGATGAATGTCGACCATTGATACCCCAATCCCTATGTGATGCGTGCGTATACAATCCTGAATGTGATGCTAGTAGATGCTAATGATATATCGGGTATACTCTCCAGATTACTGTCCCTGTGTCTCCTATCAATCAATCCCCTCCAATGCGCGAGCGTGCCCCATGGCACCCGTATCCACGAACTGTACCGCCCGCTCGCGCTTCAGCATTATGGCGGTCAGTTTGTTTCAAAATTCGGGGTTCATTTCCACACACCTTGCACATTTCCAACCCCACCCCGCGCATTCCTAACCACACTCCGCGCATTCCTAACTGCACGCCGCGACTTCCCAACTCTACAGCCCTCTCGGGGAGGCCCGCCTCCCGAGGGCTGCCGGTCCCTCCCTCCTTCTGTCCCTCCCGTCCTGTCAATGGCGCTGTAAAGCGCTGATTAATAGCTCTTCAACGATACCCATAATGCTGGTAAGAGCGGGAGGGGGACGGGAGGAGGTTGGGCGAGGACGCGGCGGCCTCGGGCTGCGGGATCAGCTAACGCGCCCACGTGTTTTGCCGCATGTGTCGCAGAACGCGTCGCGCTCGCCCCGCTCTGCCCAGACCTCCGTCCTACGATACTACATTCTCTTCCATTACGATAGCTACAGTTAGACCTCTAATATAAGGTCAATATATGAGCTCAATTTTCTTCAAAATCAGAGTTTTAAGCCCTTATTCGTTGCAAATCGGGTGTCCAAAAGTCCTTTCATCATGCTATATGGGTATTGAGCAAAGAACAGAATCCCTAGGTACATGGCCAGATAGTGTACAAATGAGAACGATACTGGCGAGGAGCAGAGCGGGGCGAGCGCGACGCGTTCTGCGACACACGCGGCAAAACACGTGGGCGCGTTAGCCGAGCCCGCAGCTCCGAGGCCGCCGCGTCCCCGCCCAACCTCCTCCCTCTCCCTCCCGCTCTTACCACTTTATGGGCATCGTTGGAGAGCTAATCTTGAGCGCTTTACAGCGCCGCTCACGGGACGGGCGGGACGGGAGGAGGGAGGGACCGGCAACCCTCGGGAGACGGGCCTCCCCGAGAGGGCTGTAGAGTTGGGAAGTCGCGGTGTGTGCGGTTAGGAATGCGCGAGTGTAGTTATGTAGGAATGCGCGGAGTGTACTAGTTAGGAATGCGCGGGGTGTGTGGAAATGAACCCCGAATTTTGAAACAAACTGACCGCCATACAGCATCGGTGAAATGTCACCAGACGCACGGCGCGCTTCCTTCTGCTCCTCGCTGTACGCAACGCTAGATACAACGCGCTTGCGCCGGCGAATGCTTTCCTGTGGACCGACCTGACGCGCCGACACCTCGGCCTCGTAGACCCACCCGCTAGATGGAACGCTCATCTTGCCTTCAGGGTCCGCGGAGGAGCGACGACGGTTCACAATGCGGCGCTTCAACGCAGGCTCCGTGGTCCTCGCAGCACCGTTCGCCTTGTCCGGTTCGACGCTCATCTGAGTGGGACGACCGAGCCCAATGCCGATGGCCCCATACTTCCCTCCTCGTGATTGCGAGATGGCGCGGCGGCGCGGGGTGTTGTGGGTCGGGAAGGTAGACGTCGCAGGCGGTGGTGTAGGTGGCGCGTCGGTCAGCGGGCGAAAACGTGCTTGGCTGTCTGCGAGCAGCGCGCCGACTTTGTTCGCCCAGTCTTCGGCGTTGTAGAGCTTGTGGAGGAGCATCTTGAACGTGAATTGGAAGTTCTTCCCGCCGAACGAGCTGCCCTTCTTGGAGATGGGTGTGGTTCGTGGTGGCGATGCGGCGATCGTCTTGCTGCGTGGGCGTGCAGGCGCTGAAGGGCGAGGACGGAGCAAGGAGGTGTTGTTTGTCGTGGTCGGCTTTCCCTCCAGGATGGTGGCAAGATTCTCCACGAGCGGCGCGAGGTCCCGCGGGATCGCGGCAGACCCGGTCTCGTCGTCGCTGCTATCCTCGTCTACCTCAACGACTGGCTCGCGATGGGTGCGACGTGCCAGTACGCGTGGTCGCGGCTCTTGTAACTTCTGGAAGAAGTACAACAAGCGACAAAACTCGGCAGTGTCCGAGCGATTTGTGGAGATACCATCGAAAGCGATCGACGACGACATCGTGTGGAGTTGGACGCAGGTGGGGGGGCTTGATAAAATTGCCTGTCCAAAGTCGGGTTGCGCTGGACGTCGCTTCTGAGGCTTTATGACGAGAGTATGCGGTCGAACGCTGGAGAGAGGTGATTGGAGAGGGAAGGCGATGAGAGCCTCTGTGGCTATGAGGAGCTTTGGACGGCAACAAGTTATATATCGCGCGTTGTTTCCATCGCCGTCTTCTGGAGGTGGTTATGATGTGGTTCGCCCTTCATTTCCGCTCAGAACGACTTCAACCGCCCCTTTGACGATGCCCATTGTCGGGTTCTTATTATTCCACGAAACATATGCTTCAACCACGCAACTGCTGTGGCACATCGATCTGCAGTATATCGATCTTAGTAGCCCTGCGGGTTCAACAATGTCTTCCGCGCCTCCGCACGGCATGATGTTGTACTTACGGGGCACTGCCCGCATCATGAACAACGTCTGGCCCACCCTGTCCGAGGCCCGTGGCCCACAAACATGCAATGGACACGCCCGTGGCCACTTAAATCGCAGATGCGGGGTCTATTCGCCGCCATAAGTTGACACTATCACATCGACCGCTCATGGAATGGGGCTACTGGTTCAATGTCGCTCAGTGCTGTCATGACCCGTGATGGATGAAGCTGTAGAGCTAGCTACTCAGACGTACTAGATGTATCACCTTTTGATTACGTGCTTGAGATGTGCGAAGTCTTGTACATGCAATAATGAGAGGAAATGCAAGTGATCGAAAAGCCAAATCGCCGGCGCGACGCGCCTGACGCCTGGTGCCCTTCGCGGTGATCTCCGTGATTCGGCGGAGGCATGGCGGTCACGCTGGTTCGCGTCGCGACGCGTCTTGTCTCAACCACCACCAGGTCTTGCGCAATCTTAGCGGTGCATCCCAGCGTATTCTCGCTTTAGCTGTGACCCGCACCGACAGACATGGAGAATTTACAACTCTTCCCGCCTCTCTTTGGAGCTGGAAAAGATGCCGACTTCGCCGCGTCTGGGCGAACACTATCAATGGCTCTTTCTTCTCGGGATCTTTCAGCAGCTGTATTCGCTAGTGGTCAGGTAGGATCCCACGCTCACAATTGAGTGCCATTTGCTCACTCTGCTCAAGACAGGAAGTAAGTCGTCGGGGGCGTTCCCCACTACCGTGCAGGACGTCTATACTGCTAGTCTGGAAAAGATTCCTACCGCTGACAGGCGAGCAGTCAGTAGTTGGACTGTTCTTTATCCTATCGAATAATTCTGATGTGTCATTTTAGTTCATCACGGACACGTCCGTTGTTTTTGCTGCTCTGCAAAACCTTCGCCTTCCGGAGGTACAAGCAGCAACTAGGTACTACCTACATCATGATGCTCGAGATCGAGTTCTGACGAGCCTAGTCTCACTGGTGACGTCTCGTACCAAACTACGATCAAACTCGCTCTTGACTACGTGGCTCTCATAAAAGACGCCTGGGTTCAGGCATCCGTGAGTTATACCTCATGTATTTCACCATGTTTCTCACAAGGTCATCCAGTCCCATCCAGGAAAGGAGACCGAAGCCGACCACTATCGCGTTCTCTACTCTTGCATGTCACTCTTCGTCGCCCTATATCTTCCAGAAAACGACCAAGAGTATTCACCTGTTGGCGAAGAACTTATGGAGTGGCTGAACTTCAACTTCATCAACCCAACCACCGAAGAAGGTGACCAACTTAGCGCCCAAGAACGACCCTGGGAGGACGCAGAGTTTTGGCCATATCTCATGAGGTACCCTTCATGGATATCATTCACCGTACAGCTCTGATCGTCCTGTGTAGAACTGTGCTTCGTGGATTGCTCAAATCTTCAGAGTTCTTCGTCGGTTCCCTGACGAGACATCCTTCGCAGCACTTGTCGAAATTCGCCGAACATCTTCGACCTGTACTCACATCACAGCCTCGCCTCGTACAGTACACCGTCGAGCGCGACTTCGTCATCGCGCAACGGCGATGGAAGGAGCGGGTTAGGACCCTGCGCCTTGAGCTTGATCGAGTCCCTGATCAGGAGCGCCGCGACAAATCGGGCGATTGGTGGGCACCCATGAGCAGTATAGTTGGTATACTTGAAGGTCGTGCGGACGCAATCCAAGGAGTATGCTTGGACCTTGGGGGTGATTGGAAGGAACTCTGCGCCGCTTGGGGCATCTTCGTCGATCACCGATTACTCCGACAAGATCTTCCGTGTGTTGAATGACGTTCATCCGATGAACACTGAGCTGACGTCGTGTATAGTGAAGTCGTGAGCCAGATACTGGATACTCTGCCGCCAGACCCGACCGACGCGGAGGACATGATCCTGTCCAGTCTCTTCTCCGGAAAGCCAGCAGACGGTCTATCACAAGCCGCGAAGCATGACCTGTGGTTGTCCGCCCACTGGAGTGACCTCATGGAGACTCTGGATCTCATTGACTCGGCTGTGGATCCTGGGTACGTTCTACTCCTTCACCTGCTTGATCAATGCGCTGATTGCAGCCCTAGAACCGAACTCACCACGCGCCAACAATATGTGCTATCATATGCAGAAAGTCTACGGTCAGATCCAGCCCTCTGGCGTATCATCGTTGCGTACATGGGCGCTTGTGGAGAGACGGGTCTTCGACGGGCAGATGAAGTTCTGCTTCGTGTGCCCATCATGGATGAGGACAAGAAGGCTACGGTCAACGCGGATAGCGATGAAGATGCCGTACCTGAAACGCTCCAGGAGGTGGTCAAGATGTGCTACGAACTTGGCCGTGAACATGTCAGGAGAGAGGTCTGCTCGGTCAGTGACTCATACTGGCGCTTTGCATATTCCTGGCTGAACCGCCATTAGATTGCCGCGCAAAAGTTCATGCAACGCAGACAATACGGGATGGCAGTCTCGTATCTCACCTCAGCAGAGAACTGGACAGGCCTTGGCAGGGTTGTTGATAGTATACTCGACGAGTACATTGCCCATGGTACGCCACTGAGCTCAATCCCCTTCGCGTTATGACATGGATGTCGTTTATAGGCGCCGTCTCGTTTGTGCCCCTCGTCAGCTCCATCGCCCCGTCTCTACAAGAGCTACAGGCTCATCCAGATGCTACCGGCATCTTCATTCGCCGGTTAGTGTTTGCCGTGCAATATGCCGAGTTCCATCAGAGACGGGTGGACGGCGATTACCAGGATGCGGCAATGAGTTTAGAAGCCATGCTCCAGCAAGACGTGGCGCCCAAAGCCTGGTGGGCGGTGCTGCTTTGCGATGCAGTAGAGCTCCTGGATTTGGCTCAGGGTGCGTCCCGCTTCCCGTAACGCTCGCCGAGTTGTAGGCGTCTAACTTCGGCCCGTGTCGATACAGATGGCGTTCTCCTCTTTTCTTCCGTAGGCGCCGTTCAGCTCCTTCATCGTCTTGAGGAGTTACACATTGCTGTGACTCAGGGCTCCGATGATGAGTATCTGGCGATATTGAAGGCGATTCTCAAGGGAGCGAGTGGTAATGACGCACTTCGTCGTCTACAGCGTACTCGTCTGGCTTTGGCGAAGTATTATGCAGCATGTACTGTCGTGGCTGACGATGCGGAACGTTGGCGCGCGTAGTTACGAATCTGGGTCAGTCAGTCATCCCTTGCGCCCCTCCGGCGTCATACTCGGAACCGGGGAATGGGATTCCAATTCGAGATCGCGGACATGTCTTCGGATCGTGGCCATCGATACGAACGGGACTTTGCGCACGGAGCTATGTATAGCCGTGTCCGTTACCCCTAGCATCAGCACATTCAACCCAATCCATCGATGAGGTCCTTGGGACCGTTTCAACAGGTCGGACTTTCACGTCGAGGGTAAGATTGTACATTGGTGTGGCGTACTCGAAGGTCTTCAATGCTTCTGCTGGCACCTGCAATTCGCTGGCGTTGCCCTCTCCGTGCGACTGGTAATGGAACATCTTTTCCGTCGCCACTTGTCGACACGGGATGTCTGCAGGATCATGGCGCTGCTCACGCGGTGCCATCTCTCGGGTTCTTGTCTCTGGGCGTCCGGGAGGTCGCCACTTGCTTGCAGAGGCGATGCTGGCCCCTTTCCCGGAATGCGGTTCGAACTGATACGAACTTCGAGTTCTCGGTGAGCCAGCGTTTGGGATACCTACGGGTGGCGATCGGGTTGTGATACCTGGTTGCTCTGGGTATCTTTCTTTGAGTATAGGCTTGAGACCATAGGATCCTTCACCAATTTAAAAGATCCAGTATGGAGTCTAGAAAGAGCCATCGTCCCGGACGACCCATTCGTACCTAGCCCTCCTACCAGCTCTCGCCAGCCTTCCCTGCCAAAGATGTGCCATTTCAACGTCTTAACCATCCGCTTCACTTGTGGTGACACTCGTAACAAGGAGCTGTTTGTATGCGTCGTGACTTCAACTTCCTCGAGTGCGTTGTTTATCAGAGCTTTAGGTTGGATGTAACGATACAGGGTGCTCGCTTCACCCAAGCCATCCGAACATCTATCATCCCGGACGACTCTGTACTCCTGGATGCTCGCAACGGTACGGATGAGCTCTCGATATCGAGTACTTGGTGGCTTATGGTGCTTTAGCCGTACTTACGCAGGCTCTTCAGCCACGTCTCCGAATCTCTGCCCTTCCCACGGCGGGCCTCCTAACTTCTAGAGCCTAGAGGAGTTGCACGCCCATCTCCCATCCGCGCGTTGCCCTCCACGCTCCGCGGGTAGCGTCTCGTCGCTTAGTCTTGTTCATTAGCTTACACCACCAGAGTCCCCCCACACCATATCTAATGTTTCCCAACCGCATTCAAGCACGCTCACATGTATCTCATCACAACTCATCTTGTAGATTTCTCACACTGTACCAGTTGTACCCTACGAGCTTCTGTAATGTCATAATGACCGCTCCCCAGACTCATTTGTTCATAGTCTCCGGCTGCTACCCATACGACCTCTGGGCCAGAACTTCCGGCTGCCGTCAACTATGACAGTCGTTGGCTCCGATAAGATACACTGTGGTCATGGCGGCGCCTCACTGTCAGAGGCAAACTAGTACCTGAGCGTGCCAGTTTCAAGATCGAGATTGTGATGAGTCGGAAGTGCCATTGAAGCCGCAGTGCGAGGCGGGGGCGCAGGCAGACGAGATCTTCAGAATCAACATGCGTCTGTATCGATCTCGGGAGGGTAGCCTCGATGACTTGGCGGAGAGTCGGAGCTCAAAAAGACCAGGATCAAGCTGCCATCCGCGTTTCATAGTATCCTCGATTGACTTAGAGGATGGCGAATCAGTTGATGTATCGCGCTGTAGATAACCTTCGGTGTTATGCACTCTTTCCAGCAACTTCAGAAGACACAAGCGGCAAGCCTCCAACTTTCCAAGGTCACTCCCCAGCCGAAGGGAAGTAGCACGGCACTCTGAGCGATGAGCAGTACTGATAGTGAGATCCAGCAGCACTAGGTGAACGGTGGTGCGCATGCTCTCATTGGCTGGACTGCAAGCAAATGGTAAGAAGGCCGGCGCTCGACCGGTTCAGAGCCGTCATGATGGTCGCACTCCAACTCGGGGCCCGAGGAGCCCGAGCTTGGGCACCATATCCTCGGTTCAGGCGCGGATCACGCGTCTACGACACGCGTATGCGGCAAGTCGGACCGACGGCCTGCGCTTCTCAGTTCTGTCTTTTGCACCGCCGTGTGGCTCGACGCAGGTCGTCGCGATGTTCTATTATATTTCGTTTCTGAGACCTCCTCCGACGGCGACTGTGCTCGGCGCTCCTGTTGCATTCACCCCGCAAGTATCGAACGATCTCCGGACCGAGAACTTCCCAGGATCTGTCGATATATTCTATCATTGGATAGACTCCACCACCGGCTCGCAATTATCCTCCGCCGTCAAGCTCACTACCTGGCGTGAAGCGAATGCATATAAAGAACTTACTGTTGCGCCGCCGCCGCTGAGAAAGCCGGGACAGGCTACTCTGGTCCTCACGTCGAGCCAGGCGTCAGGCGCTCGGGAAATTGACCTGAGGTCCCTGAAATACGGAAAGGAGCCGCTGCCCGTATACTCAACGCCCATCGTATTCGGAGCGCGGTCAGCAGGAAAGGCTCGTAAACAAGAGGCAGTGGAAAGGCGATTCCGCTTGTTCGACTCGGACGATGGCGGCAGCCTTCAAGTGCGGGAGATGACGAGTTTCGATTTGGACAAGGTACGACATTCACGGTCATCCTTTATCACTGTGTTCATGACGAACTAGGGAATCGCAGAAACTCTGGGACAGTGGGGTCGGGCTGTCTGGCTGGCTTGTACGACTGTCAGCTGAACCAACATCCAACCTGCACTTGAAGGAGGCCCTCTGGGATGCTGTTGCTACAGAGACAGAGCTTCGCGTCGTGGAGCTTGGTTAGTTTACACGTATAGCCTCAAGCAGCGTGATGAGCTAACAGATCAAGATAGGTGCGGGTACAGGCGTGGTATCTCTGGTGCTTGCGGCGGTGCGGAACACTCTGTATCCGAATGCGCCAACAAAGATCTTATCCACCGACTTGCGTGCGTAGCTACAGCTATGATGATTGGTTCTCACTGACATCTCTTACAACGTAGCGTCGTCCATTGAACTCATGGACTACAATGTGTCGGGCAATGCCTCGCTATATCCCATTCACCCACCCCACCCTATCGTTCTGGACTGGGACGACGACGGTATACCCCGAGAAGTAGCTGATATGGAATGCATCGACATCATCATGTATGTATGATGCCTCTCACGTGCGCTCGTCGTCATCTGACTCGTTTCGCAGGGCTGCCGATATCACCTACAATACAGCGTCGTACCCCTCTCTCGTCGGGACGCTAAGCCGTTTGCTGGCCCATAGTCCAGAGGCGATCTTTCTCCTTGCGTACAAGCAGCGTGATCTCACCGAGAGGGAGCTATGGAGCATGGTCAGCGAGCATGTGTCAATTACGCTTCAGAAGGTGGACGATGTGGTGGGAGCCGGCGGTCAAGCCGTAGAGATCTGGATTGGGAAGCGCGCATCTCAAAATGCACACCCTGCCCTGCAATCATGAGCCGTTGTATGGACGTTATACCTTCTCGGCAAGTATTTCGCCCGACACGATCCTATTACTGCTGACTGGCTACCGCACTGTAGGTCACGAGGCTAGATATACGGGGCTGTGACACTCGATGCGTAGCTGCGAGACTGCGCTTGGGGCTTGTCCCGCTTATGATACCGCCCATGTCGGGGACGCTGTTTGGTCATGGCCAATCGAGGGGATGCTTCACAAAGCCTGAACAGAACGTAACTTCTGCATATCAGTAACATATTGCCTCCTTCATCGAGCATTCGCAGCGAGTCGTGCTTGATACAGTACCATCCTAACCTTCAGACCGTATGCGTACGTCGGAGATCCAGGTATCGAAGCGCTAAACGGCTGAGCGCTGAGCGTCAGGATGCTGCGGCCGCTTCGGCTTGCTTGCAGAGCCTTAGCGCGGAGTCCGCCTAGTCCGATGCCCTTCTCTCTGAGCACGCTCGCTGCTAGGTGCACCTATTCTGAGGTACGCGTACGGATGACCGGTGAACAGTACGACGAATGGCTGGTAGCCGGTAGGGTTTGCTCTGGTTCGCTGCTCGTGATTCGGACTTACATGGTCCGCCGAGGTTGACTGCGCTTAACCGCTTTTGTGCCTGATCCCGCTGAACGGTCGTTTTCCTGTCGCGCAGCGCTGCGCAGCATCCCGTTCCGTCAATCCGAGCAGGAATAGCTCTCTCCGCAGACTTGGCAATCATAGTGCGCAGAGGATACATATACGCGTTTGGACAGACGTCAACTCTGCCTTCCTCATCCCCCGCCACTTCACCCTTATCGGATTCATACTTCTCGCATCATGCGCCCAACACTACCAGGACATGATTTGCCTCAGTCTTTATTATACTTGACTTTCCTCGCGCCCGCCTTCGCAGCCTCAGTACCGCAGACACGCAATCCAGACGCAGGCGCTCTACACATACCACTTTCGCGACGAGCACCAAAACAACGCTCACCCGAAGAGTTTATGGAATGGGCACGGCGGGAGAAATTGCGGCTTCAGTTGAAGTACGGTGTCCCGGAGCTGCGGAAGCGATCCTCGGGATACAATCTGTGCGTAATCACGGCCGTCAGCGCCTGCCTGCGGTTTGCTGACGAGTACAATGCAGCCTGGTAAACCAGAACGCCGATACTACCTACTACGGTTCTCTCGCTGTCGGTACTCCAGCTGTGGCGTATAATGTCGTGCTCGATACCGGGTCGGCCGACTTCTGGCTAGCAGCGCCGGACTGTAGCGGTTGTCCAAGCGGCATAGAGACGTTCGACGGCTCCAGTTCAAGCTCATTCTCCAACCTATCAGAGTCCTTTTCAATATCCTACGGCTCGGGCTCAGCGAGCGGGTATCTTGTCAGCGATACGGTGCAGATGGCAGGGTTTGAGGTTACCAGCCAAACATTCGGTATGCATGCTACTATCCCCTACGCGAACTATGTAACTGACGTCGGTGTAGGTGTATGCGATACCGTCGAGTCCGGGCTCATTGACTCGCCTGTGTCCGGGCTACTTGGACTCGCGTGGAAAGGCCTGTCTTCTTCCGGCGCCACACCGTTCTGGGAACAGCTCTACGAGTCGAATGTACTCGACTCGCCGGTCATGGGCTTTTATCTCTCGCGCTACTTGAACGTTTCTCAAGCTTCCTCACTCGAATCGGGCGGCACATTCACTCTCGGGGCGCTTAACACAAGCTTATACACTGGAGATGTGGATTATCAAGACCTTGCCCAGGACGACCTATACTGGACGCTCAGCATCGCAAATGCGACGGTAAACGACAACACCATCTCTATATCGAGCGGCGACACCGGTGCCGTCATTGACACGGGCACCACGCTTATTGGTGGACCTAGCACGGAGGTGGCGAACATCTACGCGCAGATATCGGGTTCTGAAGCGCTGTCGGGGTCTTATGACGGATACTACAGCTATCGTGAGTTCGCAAGTCAGCTGACCGTTCCACCTCTTACTGACGCACTCGCGCCTTCCAGCATGCGATACGTCTGTCTCCCTCGCGTTCTCGTTTGGCGGACCATCCTGGGCTGTGTCCAGCGCCGACTTTCAACTGTACGAAAACGGAGACGGAACATGCATCGGCGCCGTTTTCGTCTACGAAAGTTCGTCATCTTCAGAACCGTCCGGGCCGGGCAGTGGCGGCCCCTTCAAGCGCGACACATCCTCTCCTGCGTGGATCGTAGGAGATAGCTTCCTCAAGAATGTCTACTCTGTGTTCAGGGCGAATCCCGCATCTGTCGGGTTCGCGCAACTGAGCGCAGAGGCATTGGGGAGCGACGGCGCGACGGACGCAAGCGTGCCGACTCCCACGGTTGGATCCGTCAGTGCCAGCGTCACTGGCTCTTCCAGTAACAGCTCGTCACGCAGTGGCAGCGTACACAGGTGGAGCATATCCCTAGGCACTGTCGTCACAGCGAGTCTTGCTTTGTTCGGTTTGCTCTGAGAGGGCATCTGCTGGGAGATACATTGTCGCTTGTTCTGTATTTGTAGGTTTTGACATGCTTTGGTCTACGCTACGAATCTTCACTCTCCTTCCTTATCTTTGCATCGGACTCTGACCATCTTCATCATTGGACGCGTACACCCGGAGCTCTACATGTACATCTTTTGTATTATACCTTCACCTCACGAATACACTCTGATGAGCATCCCTCGACGTCTGGTTGTCTGAGCACTATTGGTCCTTTCAGGAAACGTCAACATGACTTCGTCTCGTATCTAAATAGCACCAGAGAACGCATTAGACGCAAGATTGAATGAATACATGTGCCAATCTGATTATATACACTTCCGATTACGCTGTTTCCTGCGGGTGAACGACGAGCTTCGAAGCGCTAACGCTCCAGCTTGCAAGACGCTCGAGACCGGCAAAAGTTCCAGCTAGACCGTCCGGCAGCACTTCGACGGCATTAGGCTATCAAGACGGTCAGGAAGTAGGTACAATTGTAACTGAGGCATCTTCGTACCTTGATTGACCCGTCCTCCAATAAAGCTATGAGCTTCGAATACAAGCTCGCACCCAGTGCATGATTGTCCTCGACATTGACGTTTCCGTAGCAGAATACAAGAAGCTTGTTGTCTGCCCCGCGCGAGCCAGCTTTGGCGGCCTTTTGAGGAAGTACGACGACGATGCTCCCTCCGGGTGCAAGGGCACGAAGACCCGCGGGGACGGAATCTTCCCTGGTCACTGCATCGTACACGACCTCGATGGGCTGTGTCGTGATCTTGGCAACAGCATCCGGAAGCTCAGAGTAGGGAGTCTCTCGATAGTCGATGACGTGAGTTGCTCCAGCAGCCTTACAATACTCCGCGTTGCGTTGAGAAGCAGTCACAATGATAGGGCTGAATCCGGATAGCTTAGCAAGCTGGATGGCTGCAAGCATGTTCAGTAATGCTACGTGTGAGCAAGATCATGCCACGCGTACCAAACTGTCCCACGGAGGTCGACCCTCCCAGGATCAAGATAGCTTTACCCGAATACTTGCCCTTCCCGGCATCGGTCCAAGGTGCCTCCAAACCGATACCGCCACCAGGGCCTTCGAAGCCTTCTCTGACTTCACCGTAGAGTCCCATTGCAGCGGTCCCAAGACCTAAGGGAATAGTAGATGCCGCGTCGAAGGATAAGTTAGAGGGGATCTGCATCATTGGGACGAAGCGTGAGCGTCGATACAATCGCAAGACAACGATGAACGGCTACCTTCGCAGTCCGCACAGCGTCAGAGATAGCGTATTGCTGGAGTGTACCACGGTCGGCAGTCCAGAAGCAGGGGAAAAGGCTGGGTATGGAGTGGTCAGAGGACCCTCCCATAGCATCTGAAGTTGTGTACTTACACCCGGTCACCTTTCTCGAAGCCAGACACGCCTTCGCCGATGGCTTCCACAGTACCTGCGCCATCGCTACCAGGAACTGCAGGGAAACCATAATGCTCGACAATATACCCAACAGCCCGGATATAGTCATCGACGGGGTTCAACGCGGCCGCATATACCTTGATGAGAAGTTGACCAGGACCTGGCGATGGGATGGGGCGACTACCGAGCTCAAACTTCCCGGCGTCCTTGCTGTGCAAGATGAGAGCCTTCTGACTGGACATAGTCTAAGTGTTGGGAAGGTAGCTGGGTACAAGGGTCGTGGATGAGTCGGGTTGGTATGGCCTTTGTTGTCATACCACGTACCCTTATATAGGTCGCGGGGGTGGATCGGACTCCCGGTAGATCGGGATTGAAGAACTACGTCAGCTTTTCGTGGCGTGCATTCGACGCAAGCTAGATTGCTTTGGGTAATCCGCGCGCATGCAAATCAACGCGTGGATCTGAGAGTTCGATGACAGAGGCGGGGAACACAGCAGGCAGATAATGTTGTGAGAACTATTTCGCCGAGAGCACGCCATCGGCCTCGACACGCGTGATGGCATGCCTTACTGAGTCTGCTGAGCAGTAGTACGACCGATACTTATATCAGATTTGACCCACGCGTGACTGTGCAGCTAAAGAGACATAGATGCAAATGGTACATCTCATCGCCATGAGTGGAGGTGGAGGACGAGTCCTTGACGGCGGTAGGGTTGCTTCCGAAGGCCTCGGGCCGAGACCGACTGCGCGCGTGGCATGCACGCGAGATCGCGTCAAAGTTTGGCGCGAGGCCCGCGCGAGGTTTACGCCGCCCAGTTCTTTATCCCGTGCGTTCGACATGAAAATGTGGCACAGCTCTATAATAAGAACCAAATGAAGAGTACATAAGGTACATGATGCTGTTAGAGCCTTAGAGGTACACAAAAGATCCAGAAGCTTCGGCATGAAGGCTCATGTTTCTTGCGGATGGACGATGAGTTTTGATGCGCTGACGCTCCAGCTTGCCAGACGTTCCAGACCACCAAACGCCCCTGCCAGCCCGTTGGGCAGTACTTCAATAGCATTAGGCTGACAGCAAGTATCAGCACGCGCGTCACTGGGGTAGCAGCAGTGAAACGCGTTCACCTTGATCAGCCCTCCCTCTAACAACGACGGAAGCTTGGCATACAGGCTATTGCCCAGCGCATTGTTATCCTCGTTATTGACATTCCCATAACAGAACACGACTAGCTTGTTGTCAGCATCCCGCGAGCCAACCTTGGCGTTGCTGGGAGGAAGGACCACGGCCATGTTCCCACCGGACGCAAGGACACGCAAACCGGCGGGGAAAGACTCCGTTGTCGTGACCGCGTCGTAGACGACCTCGATCGGCTGTGTCGTGATCTTGGCCACAGCCTCAGGCACTTCGGCGTATGGCACTTCCCTGTAGTCGATGACATGTGTCGCTCCGGCGCTCTTGCAATACTCGGTATTGCGTCGAGAAGCGGTTACTATGATTGGGCTAAAGCCAGATAGCTTGGCCAACTGGGTCGCTGTACAAGCAGAGATGAGATTTTGTACAGCAGAAAAGTACCCCACGTACCGTATTGGCCAACTGAGGTCGACCCCCCTATGATCAGGATGGGTTTGCCCGAGTACTTGCCTTTGCCGGTACCAGTCCACGGAGCTTGCAGTCCAATACCACCTCCAGGGCTCGCATTGCCCTCCTTGATCTCCCCGTATAGCCCAGCTGCAGCGGTAGCCAGGCATAAGGGGATAGTAGCTGCATCATCAAAAGACAACTTGGACGGTATCTGTGTTGTTTGAATCATGTTAGAACAGTGCCATCACCTCTCGTCGAAAGTCCTTCACCTTCGCAGTGCGGACAGCATCTGAGAGAGCGTACTGCTGGAGAGTACCGCGGTCCGCAATCCAGAAGCACGGGAAGATGCTGGAAGTGTGACATGAGTATAGCGGTTATCGGCGAGATCGTCTGCTACTCACACTCGATCGCCCTTCTCAAAGCCAGTCACGCCTTCGCCGACTTCCTCGATAGTGCCCGCGCCATCACTTCCGGGAACTGCAGGGTAGCCATACCATTGCACTATGGGTCCAAAGAACTGTAGGTTGTCGACAGGGTTCAATGCCGCCGAGTGCACTTTGACGAGTACTTGACCCGGGCCAGGCGACGGAATGGGGCGAGTGCCGATCACATACTCCCCAGCGTCCTTGCTGTGTAGGATCAAAGCCTTCTGGGTGGACATGTACGGGTGCTTGAAAGAAGCGCGGCTACCCTGAGCGGAGGCACGAGTGGTGAGACACTGTCAATGTCAGTCTGCGAGGCTGTACTTATAGGCTGCGATGTGGGTCAACGTTGCCGCGTCCAGATATCAGGTGGGGCTGTCATACTAGAGCGCCCTGCGAAGGCTGTACTGGGTTAGTCTGATCGTTATCCGAATGGAAGGTCTGTCAGCTTCCGCTTGTTCAACGCAAAGCCTTTGGATGCATCTGTCAACGTGGATGTAATGTAACACAGGAGGGACTAGTCAGGCGGGAAGTTGTAGTCGATTATTAGGTGCAATAGCCGCGGTTGTAGTTATAATCGGGACGCGATTGAGGGCGAATCCGCATACAGGACAAAAGGGAAAGTGCCTCTCGAATCTAGTGATGTGGCCCAGATTCCCTGCGTGAGACTATCGTCCGCGATCTCGCGGCGCCTAGTCGTCCGGATATAGCTACTTGGATAGTGAGCAAGACGTTCTCTCGAAGACGAAGCCACTAACCTTCCCAGGGTTGAATAGACCGAGAGGGTCTACTGCCCTCTTGATGGTCTTCATGAGCCGCACCGTCCCAGGACCAAGTTCGTCGTTCAGATACTCTCGCTTGCTTATACCGACTCCATGCTCACCAGTGCCTACATGGGGTGAGTAAACTTCCGATGAGGAAACGAATACACGGTATTCATACATGTGCCGTCCAGATCAAGCGCTCGCTTCACCATCTTACGCATGATGGCATGCGCAGCCTTCTCCTGCTCAGCGTCGCTGTAGCTGAGCGTCGCGTGGAAGTTGCCTATGTCTGCCATCAGCATCAAATATATGAACGCCTCTGCGTACACTCACCGTCGCCAGCGTGTCCCACAATCGTGCCGATGATACCCGCTTCGTTTATGTCCTTCCGAAAATCTTCAACAAGTTGGGGAAGCTTCGATACAGGGACACTGGAATCTGCGTAAGCAAGAGCCTCACCGCAACGGAGAAACCAGACCGTACCAGACGTCTGTTGGGATGGTCTTCGAGCCAGGTCCACCATACAGTACACTGGCGAATGCTGCGTTCTTCCGGTCGTTCCACATACTATGCGCCTCCTCGCCCTCCGCGAACATCCAGTTTTCGCCACCATGCTTGGACGTGATCTCGCGTGCAAGAGCTTCAGACTCGGTCATGGCATTTATCGTTGCGCCTTGTAGCTTGAGAAAGAGGTGGTCCACTTCGGCGTACTTTCTTGGAGAGTCAAGATGGGCGTTGAACGCGCGCATCTGGTGTTTGTCGAGAAGCTCAATGCATTCTGTACAATGTAAGTCAGCATGAGCTATTACGCACACGAAATATGACGTACGTAGTCCGGCACCGCGATTCAACAGCTCCACGACTGCATCACTTGCTTTGCGGACGTTCGGGAAGCTGACGATGGCAACGGCCGTTGGCAATACTGGCGCAAGACGGATGGTCACTGCAAGGGCTATGATCAGGGATTCGATGCGCCACGAGTGAGACAGACGCGTACACTCGGTGACGATTCCCAAGGTCCCCTCAGCACCAATGAATAGCTTGGTGACGTCCCAACCAGCTGACGACTTGCGGAAGCGTCGCCTTGTCTTTATGACTTCTCCTGATGGAAGGACTATCGTCTGTGTGTTGGTCAGTTTCACGTCTGTACATGTTACAGCGAAGCTCTGTATGTACGTACAGCGTTCAGGAACCATTCTCCGCGCGCGGTCCCGTATCGGACGGCATTTGCTGTCTATAGTCAGCACAGCACGTCGCAACGGAAGTGAGGGAGACCTACTTCCGGAACAGCCGGTGCTGAACATGCCACCGAGCGTGGCACTAGGCGCAGGGTCAAGCTAAACGGGCTGTATAAGCCGTTCTGCTCACTCGTTGACATAATGCATCGTACCGGGAAGAAGAGTGGTATCCCTCTGTCTCGTAGCTCTTCGTTGAGCACCATCCAGCCAACGCCGGGCTGCACTACGACATCCGCGTCGGCCTCTATCCGAGCGATGAGTATCAATTGTGCTCGGATACTGGTGTATCCGTGCTCACCATGGATCTCCAAGATCCTGTCCATCCGCGAGAGGTCGACGCATATGCTTCCGTGTTCAGTCTACATCATCGTATTAGCGGCACCGCTCAAGGACAATCGATGGTAGTGTAGCCACGACGTACACCGGCGATGTGTCCCTCCAGACTCGTTCCACCAGAGTAGGGCACGACCGGTATGCGGTACTTCTTGGCAAGCTCGACGACTTTTACTACATCCTGCGTTGTTTCGGGATATACGACAACGTTATGAGGAATCACTGCGAGGTAGGATGTGAGTACTGAATCTATATGGACACAAATGTCCACTAGACTCACCCGTCTTACGGCCAGTGAACCACCTCGCATGGGTATCGCCGTCGGATTCGTCTGTAGAAACAACCCCTGGTCGATCGGCGAAGGCATGCTGCAACGCATTCAGTGCGGCTCTTATATCATCTGGGCCGCCGTATTGAGAATGGGACGAAGACAGCGCGGTGGCGTGGTTGCCGCCTCCATGACGGATGAAGAGCACGCCGGCACCGAAGCTTAGCACGGAGATCCCGGCCAACGTAAGCAAGTTGAATTTGGGGCCGGTACGCTCATTCTGTGGCCCATAATGAGAGGACGAGCTCGAAGCTCTCACAGAGGCAGGATTGATCGAGGCGAGGGTACGGGTCAGCCCACGCAGGCCTATTCGGCTCGACGCTCGGGCCATGACCAGACTAGTCCACGCAAGGGTATGGGTGCGGAAGGCAAGATGCCACTATATTGAGGGCCCCGCTGTAGACATATCCGGCGCTTCTGGTGCTCGAATAGGATGCCATCCTGAACAGAAGGTGATGGTGGGAGCAATTGTGGGATCGACGTTCACGCATCCGCGGCAGGCCTCCGGACGCCTTGACGAGTAGGTATAAAGGTCATCAGGGAGTGATTGCCTGAAGTATCATCATGTATGGGAGTTCATGCCAGTCCGAGATGCTATGTGGTGGGGCTAAGGGAAGTTCCTGTCGCCAGCTCTTTCGTACCGGCCCCGCGCGCGTGGGATGCACGCGAGCGCGCGCCAAACTTTGACGCGGTACGCACGCGCTCGATTGTTGAACTTGGTCCAGGTCCACCACCGCTCCTCTCCCGCTCTCTCCCGCATCCTACACATATCTCTACCAGAATGGCCTCCCAACAACCCACAAACTCTACCTCAATCACGCACAATGGAGATGGGACTCCGCCATCCTCCAGGCGCTGGATGTACTTCGACAAAGCCCTCCATCTCGCCATTGCCCGTGCTACCCACAAGTGGACGTGCGTCTGTTCAATCAACAAATCAAACATATGACTCACGTCTAACGTAGCTCGTGAACTGCTAGTGTGCAAGACTTCAAGGAGTGCTTCCCTCTATGGTCTGAAGACCAGCCGAGAGGCATCGAGGGCGTACATTCAACACTGGCAACGTATACAGAGCGCTTCATCACGGTATGTGCTCCCTCAACAGTTCAAGTCGCCAATTTCTCATCAACGAACAGGACAACTGCGCCCGGATACTGTCTGCTTGCGATGCGCAAGGCAACATCGACCGTCTTGACGCAGTGGTCTCCACCGCCCGCGCTCTACACAAAGCAGATCCTGCCGCACCTCCCCCTCCCGATGCTTGGCGTGAGAATCTATCGCCCCGAACGGCCGTACGGGCGCGAACTGTACCCGCTCTGCGCGCTGAACGAGACCGCATGCGTCAAGAGCTCGCGGCGCTGGAAGCCGAAAATGCGAAGACGATCGCAGAGGTCCAGGCAAACCAGAAACGGATGGCAGATGCGCAAGCGAAGATCAAGGAAACGTTGGATATATTGGAACGTGTAAGCGAAGCTTGGGAAGGGCAAGATGTTGAGGAGTGGCAGAGGTGGGCGATGGAGAGCATTGAACGGCTACCGGCGGGGGAGTCGTGAAAGGCTTCTTTCCTTTACATCGATTTGCATGACACCTTCTTGTATAGTGTGGATTTGTAGCAACATCACTACCATTCTTATTCGTTCTCATGTCTTTTACAAACGGCACATTATGGGTACGGTGGGGCAAACGTCGCAGATGCAGATGGTATCCTGAGTACGAGGCTAGCTAGGGTATAACGAAAGAGACCGCTGCCATCATCAAGTCCGGAACTTGAGTAATGAGTCCTTCAATGAGTATGTGTATCCGGATAGTTGAGCGACTGATGGTCGCAACTAGTCGTCCTCACCCACAATAGGTAGCCCTAACCGGCGCCGCAACGCAAGGACCTTCTCCAGAACCTGCGGGAAGTCGCCTATCCCCTGCTCCGAGTCGGACATGTCATCGTCGCCGTGTACCAGGACATCGATGATCTCGGCGGTACGTCTCATGAGATCAGGATCAGCCGCTCGCAGCAGCGCGTCCTCCGCATCGAAGAGGGCAGTCTCTGCGTCGCAGCGAGCCATTCCGATGACATGATTGGCATCCTGCGGTGAGGTGAGATATGAATGGGACGACTATCGTATGGACATACCATGATGGCATTCAGAATATCGCGCTGGGCCTGCAGGTTAGCCCGTAAGGCCTTCTCACAGTCACTAAGCAGCTCAGCGGCATCTTTGGTGGGGGAATCATCCTTGGTGATAGAATCATCCTTGATGGTGGCAATGGTGGCGGCAGTGGTGGTACCGTCGGTGGAATTGGTAGGAGTAGACATGCGAGCGATCGAAGGATGAAGATTACGAGGATATAATGGTTGGCAGTGGGAAAAGTGAGATAACTCCCGGCAAAGGCGGCTCATATATACCTGCATCGAGGTCCTATGTGTCGGAAAGGGTCTTGAGACAGCATGGTACACCCCTCAGGCCTCACGCACGAGAAGCAAGTTTCGGATACGGATAAGGTATAGGGGCCTGATGGAAAGTGATGGCCAAAAAAGGAGTCGCATTGTATAGCAGTTTTACAGCCACGTAAGTTGGTTGAGAAAGGCGAAACGAGAAATCGACGCGGGGGAGTAGGTGCTGAACTGCTTATGACGAATCGAGATATACTTGATCACTGTCGCGACGCGCCATGTTAGCACTGACAAGATTCCGCAATGCATGGTATCGAGGATCAGATAGGCTGCAATGGATAGGGATCTACGACAGATAGCGACATGGAAGTTAGGAGCAACCCTAGGCCATGGAGGTGAGAACTACCGTCCGGCCCGCAGTGGAAGTGGCGCGCTCGCGACCAACTCCTCCTCTCAACCACCACCACTGCCTTCGTTACCCGCTTGCCCATCGTATACTTGCATCTGTACTTGAACATTCACACACACGCCTGCTACTGTATCATGCGCTGATGCACGCACCCGCCCTCCGACTCGGCCCCTTCCCCAGTGGTCCGGCCTGAATGTTTCGGCAATGGCAGAGCAAGACCTAGGACTCCTTCAGAGGCTCGCGGCAAGCTGACCCTCGATCCGAACCACTCCTGAACTGGAGGCTGTCATGTGCTGGGCCACTGACTCGGATACTCCCCGAACCTCCTGGTGTATCGGATGCGGCAGGGCATACGCGTATAAAGTCGATGGTCTTCAATTCCTCATGAGACCATCACCGCAGTTGAAAACGCCCAACCAACCATATATCACCGCATAAACCTACCAATCACCATGCCTTCGAATACGTGCTATACTCTCGTACGTACTCGCGGCCATTTTCCTCACATCACCCCGTGCTAACTCTGCGTTCTCAGCCCATGCAACGTTCGCGTACTGCGCCGGCCGCAACACGCTTCACACTCGATACCCCTTTCGCCATGTCACGAACCAAGTCTCGCAATCGTCGGGCTTGCATTGATCCTCATCCATCTCCTGTTCAGACTCGTCGCGCCGAACGCAAAAACTCAACACGTGCTCAGCCACACCACGTACGAGAACCCGCCGCCGTGGAAGCCGACCCCGCACCGCTTCCGGACATCGAAGACCGCGCGGTTTGGCCTCATGCGCGCGCACCTCCTCCCGGCGCAGGGCTGGGTGGCAACTTCGACTTGACGGACTTCGCTACGGGAAGGGCCTTCGTCGTTCTTGCCACGGCTGGCATGCGTGGACTCACCGGCGATAGCGGGGGTCACGGGCCCGTTAACCCATTTGCGTGGGCTATGAGGTTTTGAATGAAACTCGCTAAATGCTCGCTATTCGCAAGTTGCTTCTCATATATTTCTCAGAAGCATCGACTCCACTCAACCGTATACCCATGTTCACTCGATGTTTCACTTGTACTCCAAGAAGCTTTGGTTGGAATTATGAATATGATGTCAATCTATGCTGCGAACACTGATGATCTCAATGAAGGTTCTCGTCTGGGTCAAGGACATCGCTCACCAAAGTCTGATCGCACCTGGAGGAGCGGAGTGATCTTCCCTGGCGATACAAAAACTATCCCCAGTAGTTGCACGTCCGCCATGCTGATGTATCCTGGACCCAGACCGAACTTCCAACGTGGGGCCACCCACTGCGTTGTGGTGGCATTCTCCTTCTCCGCGCCCTTTTCTTCATAAGCATGCATTGTGATACGGCACCGGCGACTCACACACCTCTAAGCATTGGCGGACTTTCGATCCGATTAGGCGCGCTAGGCGCGCTAGGCGCCGCTCGGTGATGTTGCCGACGACGGAGGAACGAAGCTGGATCTGCACTTCGAACGGCGAGTAATTGAACAGCTGCACGGATCATCAGCGCGATGATCTGGGGCCATGAGCGCGAAAGCTAACTTTCAATAGAACCTTGAGAGATGTTGCTGAAATGCGAGTAGGAGAATCAAGAAGGCTGTCGTAGTCATTGCTTGTGGGATCAATACGCACACCCACGATCCCGTTCACTCGTCTGAAGAAGATAGGGAGCATGCATGTATCTTGCAGCGCAATCTCGCAGCGCAGAGTGCCAGCGTATGGGGTGAAGAGCTGGGACGGGATGATGTACATAGGCTCGCGGGCGATCATGTCCAGGATGCACCATGAGATGTACCGCCCTGGCTGGGTTGTGATGGCCCAGATTCTGTCGGCGTCGTGCAGATTGAGTCTATCGTGTGCGAGGAATACAATGGCGGTCGTATCAGAATGCGGCGTTGTCAAGAGGTTGAGAGAGGAAGACAGATAGCTCTCGTATGCAGTGGTGTGGTCGAACGCGGGGTGCACAAGGCGTCTGACTCGTTGAACGGCAGCCCCGACGCCAAAAGTGCATGCGATTACGCCATTACAAAGCTTAGAGACGAGGAAAGCTTCACCGCAGACCGTACTAGACATGCGGATGTGCTGTATGGAGTGCGCTGATGCTGAATGCCTAGTCAACACGGGTGGCTTTATACGCGCTTGCCACCAATTTGCAATCCGACCAATGTACCCAGTTGAAGCCTCAACATACTGAATTGATGCCGCCCTGTGAAGAGAGTCAGTGTACATCACTAGTCCGTCGAGTCGTGACCCTGTGGCCAAAAGGCAATAGTGACCCGGCTTTGAGGCCGGTGGGTGACACCCGACAAGGTTTCGTCGGCTCGTCGTCAGCACGTCCGCACTCCGCGAGGTCATTGGGTACCCGTTCCCACCAACTCAGGGATTGACCTTGTGTGGCACTCCATCTCGTACGCATATTGTTCAGACACACTGGACAAAAACGGGTGCGAAAGGGACTGTATCATACTTATCGCCAAACACTCCTGTCTAGTTTCTAGTACCCTATGTTTGCGCAATAGACACTCATTATCACTAGGAATAGTGCTACCGTTGAAGATACTCTCAGAAACTGACAGAGCTAAGCATAGTATGCTGGCCACAGATTAAAGGTGCTGATCAGTCCGACCCACCGACAGGGACCACATTCGCGGAGCCGACGAAGCTCCCGAGTCGCGGTAGGAAGGACTGCACGCATCCGCACGCAGAAGGTTAGACGCTCTCTAGAACAGAATACAATCAGTATTGTTGTCTTCTCACAGGCCGCCATGCGCTGTGACGATAGGGTTCAGACCACTCGCCTTGCAACAGTGTAGTTGTACATCTGATCTATGGCGGTATTCGGACTGCCCGAAAGCTTGCCGGCGAGTCCATCACTTGTAAAGCCCGTTCCCTCTTTGTAAGCCGATACATATGTGTGCGAGTGCCTGAGCTGTGAACTTCAGGTAGGAGCTCTACTCCAGACGTACAGGCATGTTTCGAGCGGCATGCGTCGCTTCCGATCGCGAGACCTGAACAGTCACAAGCGCTGGAAGGGCGTTGGATGCACATGGTGGCTCGTGTTGAGCGTGCGCGGAAAGAGTGAGATAGACTGCGTGGCGTCTGTGTGCGTTCTCCGAGGTATGCATCGAGTCTTCGTAGATCCAAGGCTCGTGTTGATCTAGCTATGAGCGGTGAGACGGGACAGCCTCACGATGTAGATTGAGAAGCACATGCGTACATAGTTCTGTATGGGCCAACGTTAGCCGCGCATGTATGGATTATGACGGCAATCGCAGCTCCTCGCCACACGTTGAGAGACCGATCAACCCCCCGCGCGCTGCGCGCTGAAGTTTGATAGGCCAGGCGTCGCGCTGCTGATTGTTCTTTTGCGCTTTGCCGCCGTTTCAAATAACTTACATGAGTGGCACGCACCACTAGCGTATTAGGATGCATGGGTGGTATCCCCGTTTGGACTTCACGATAGACGTTGGCCGGGTAGCTGACCTTCGCGCCATGTTTGGGCCCGCGCGAAAAGACCGTACTGATCTCTAGGTCCCCCCTGTGAAGTGGCTCGCGTAGCCTTAAGAAACCTAGTCCAGGCACGTGATACGTCAGTATCCACAGTTTGCATGAGGCCTCGCCTGTGCATGAGGATGGCACACTGTGAAAAGTGGTACTTTCGCACTGTGTCAGTCTGCGATGAGGGGCACAGTGAGTTACAGAGCGTGCGTGCGTCTCGGCTGCGATAAGCGCATAAGATGCCGCGCAGCGACGTTTCCCCGTCAAGTCGACAAGCGTGGTCGTATCTGCCGCTCGTAAGGGTCAGCATTCAATTTCAGGTTGGGTTACGTTGCGGCGTAACATTAAGGCCGGCGACAAGGTGATGGGTCGAGCACCCCGCGCTCAGCGCGTGACTGTGCATAGCGTTTGAAAAGGGCGGCTATATTGACATACTTACAATCAACACAAAGTCCAGAAGAAAGTTTACTCAACATCATGCCTCATGACTCCTCATCGCGTGATTGGATTGCTTTGATGACCTTATCGCAGTGGTGGCATGGGTAGATTAGGGCGCCTTTCGTTGGTGAACTACCGTTCATCCGCGGAACTACCTTGTACCGATGGCTCTTGTAGCCGTACGCAGTACAGTAGCTTATGGTAATGTGGTGCGCGCAGGCCCCTAGAAGAGTTCAGGCCATGTGGAACTACTATACGTACCAAGGAACCTCTCGCAGCAGCCGTACACAGTTCCCTCGCCAGTGCACGGGCGCCTAGCCACAAGATAGGTTGCAATATTTGAGACTTGCTGCCGATCAGAACAGGTTAGAGCGGGCGATAGTTAATGATATGTATGTGGGACCACTTGGTGCACACTTCAACCGGCGTCACCATCGGACCAGAGGCTGGGTGATTTGCGCCTCAGGCCGCAGCGGGGATATGATGATATTTCAACGCCAGTGGCAGCGAGCATCTAACGGGCCGTAAGTCGCCACTGTAAAAATGTTTGGAGACCTCTGGGGAATAGCCATAAGAGCAGAGACTTCCGCGTATCTCGATGGAAGTAGGATACAGTGAACGCGAGAGGCAAACTTGCTTGACGCGCGTTGGTCGGTTGTTCGGGCCGCTCCCACGTGGGAGGTGCCGTTGGCGAACTCGCAAGGACGTGCACAAGTTATCGCGTCCCCACCAGCCCCATCTCCATCGACAGTGTACAGCTTCATTTTCGGTCTTCTGAGCGAATTTTATACAGCACCGCGCATGTGCACCAGCTTTTTCGCCCCGCCCAGACTCAGAACGCCGTAGGGAAAGGCTTGGACGCCATCCAACGCTTCTTCAACTACCGGACGCGACATTGATGCCATTTTCCCGCTTCCGCCTTCCGCTCAGCGCCCATGAAGCCAACCCAGCTCTGTCGCATCAACGCGCGCACATATGAGCACCGCATCCACATATTCTGTCCACCACACGGCGACTACTTCATCAGCCCACGCACACACACACACTTCCACTACACTTCCTCCTCGACGCGCGCGAGCATGGGCGCATGTGCTACCCCCCCTCGCCCCCGTAACAGGCCCGCCGGCGCTTCAGCCTCCCAGCTCGGTCATGCGCACGCCTAACTCGGCAATTCGCCCTCCCTGCGGCAGTCAATCACCTTCCAATTTCGTTGTCTGCTTGCCGCGGCGGGGATGGGACAGGATCTCATCTGACTGGGGGGCCCACCTGATTGTAGGACCTCTTTTGGCGCTTACAGCCTCATGGACCGCCATCTCAGCCTCAGCCTCAACTTGCCTTTGACGGCCATCGCCCTCCTGGTCTTCGCCTTACAGTGCGTTCACTGCCTGTATCACCAGCTTTCGTGACTAATGAAGCATGTAGGCCGCTTGCCTCTTTTATATACACAAGATGCAAGACGTGCGCGACGCCGGAGAGCCTTTCGCAGCCCTCGACGCAGACGTAATCTTACGCTCTTCAGACAACGTCGATTTTCGGTCTTATCGTATCGCTCTGAAGTTGGCATCACCGATCTTTGAGACCATGTTCGCTCTTCCCACTCCGCAAAGAGGATCCGGCGGCGACGAGCAAAAGGACGGCATCGCGGTGGTGTGCATGGCAGAAAACGAGAAGGCTCTGCGCATGTTACTATCGCTCTGCCACGCAAACGTAGAGATGGCGCTTGACACGCTCGACGATATCGCGACAGCCGTGCAACTAGCGAGCAAGTTCGAGTTGCAAAACGCCAGAATCGCCATTCGCCTGCTATTGCGCGAGTTCGCATCCACAGATCCCGAGCGCGTCTACGCTCTGGCTTGGGCGATGCAGTCCCGAGAGCTTGTGCTCCGCGCGGCCGAGAAATCGCTGTCGTCGCCCCTCATCCTCCCGAAACGCGCCGAGACGAGCGTACCCGAGTTCCACGACATCTCTGCGCACGCTCTGCGCCAGTTAATCACCTTTCAATCTCGATGTATATTCGCCGCTTCGCGTATAGGGGAGGATCTCAGCTGGTTAAGGGCGGGACAGATCCCGGCTCGCGGGAAGGAAAAGGGGGAAGATATTGGCCGGTGCTCGAGCTGCCACGACACAAAAGTGCAGCTGAAAGAACCTACGGGCAGAGAAACTCGGATTAAGAACTGGTGGCTTGACTATCTCAAACGCGTCGGAAAGCTCTTCGAAGAGGACATCAACGCCGGCGGTGTCGTACGAAACGGGTTGCCCATTCTATTCGCTTGTGCGAGCGACGCCTCGTGTAGTGGCGGCTGTACGACTCAAGAGATCACGTCCACGCTGGTCTTAACGGCGGAGTCAGTGGTGGAAGTACGCATCAGGGAAATTGTCGAGGAGGTGAGCCTGACATAGCTTTTCGCGAGACAGCACGCTCATGTCGTCGTTAACTCCGTACAGGCTCTGCAGAAACTCGAAACGCCGTTCGGATGATGGCTCGCATTGGTGCAACAGGTCGCATCGGGAGTATTCAAGGAGGGGGTCTCGGGAAAAGGATACGTTGACTTAAGATGGGTACAACTAGTACTCGGCGGTCCATGTTTGTGATGAGAGTCGAAAGGAACTGGCTTGTTTTAGCGTGGGTGCGGCGTAAGCGCGTTTCGTCGGCGACCGGGCATCTGGTAGCTAGAGTGAGACACGTTCCCAGTGAATCGCCGCTCGCAGATCTGGACTGCGTCACGCAAGCGTTATGATAGAAGACTATCTGTATCCGAATAACTATAATGAGATATTACAAAGCTCCAATGTCCGAATGAATATTAAAATATTACAAAGCCTCAATGCCCGAATAGATAGCATGAAATATTACAAAGCCTCAAATACGGTTTCGCAACCCAGTCACTGTTTCTCTTCTGGCCTGTACGGTCACATGGCGAGGCTTGCGAGCGCACGCGGCTCATGGCCCTTGCATCGATGCATACAGCAGACGCTATGACTGCGCCAGCCAGTTGGTCAATCTCCCTATCGTCATTCAAACAAGAATACTGTCGGCAGTCATTAGTGTGAGGTTTCTTAACGTGAAAAGGCACACACCGAAGTCAGATCGCACTTCCAGCAACGGCGTTATCTTTCCCGTGGAGACGAAGACAACTCCGAGCAAACGAACATCGACGACATTGATGTATCCAGGTCCGGTGCCAAACCTCCAGCGCAGGCTTTCCCAGTGCGAGATCTTCGCATTCTCCTTTGCGGCAATCTTCACGCACCATGTCAGTCACATGCGACAAGCTCAATGGTTAAAAGGCCGCACCCGCAGGCAATGTCGAACCTTCATCGCAACGAGACACGCAAGACGCCGCACGGTGACGTTCCCGGCCATAGAGGGCAAGCGAGGACGTATCTGGCGCTCGTACGGCTTATAGTTGAGCAGCTGTAAGGGATATCGGTCAAAGGCTACACAGACCGGAGGTATATTTTCCGCTCACGTTGAGTACGACCTTGAGCGAGGATGCCGATATACGAGTGGGAGTATCCGGAAGGTTGTGAAAGTCGGCGTTCGAAGATATGCGCACACCAACGCCTCCATCTACTCCTCTGAAAAAGATGGGCACCTTGTCCGTACGCTGTAAAGAGGACCTGTTGCGGCGCGTTCCAGCGTACGGCGTGTACAGCCGGCTCGGGACGATATGAGATGGGCGGACGGCGATAATGTCGATGGTGCAGAACGGCATGAGATATCCGTTTGGTAGCTGTATCTCGGTCGTGTCGGCGTTGATCCCTGCCTGAGCTTGAAGTAGAACTGCTGAGCCAGGGGCAGGCGGCAGTCCGAGTGGGACGTAGAGATAGCTCAGGTGATGACCTAGGGGATGATAGGTGGCGAGAGCGAATTGCTTCAATCGATCCAAAGCAGCTGCGGCGCCAAATGTGCGAGCGAAGGCGCCACTTAACAAGAAGTCTTGGAGGAATAATTCGAAGGGGTCGAGCGTCGGGGACATGAGTTGTTCGACCGTCGAAGACAGAAGCCGGTGGATGTTGAAAGACATGAGATGGTCGCTTCGCAAGGATGAGAGTGTTGAGTTTCAATCGTCCCAGAGTCGGTTCTTATATACTGTCATACACGAGCGCGGAAGATGGCCCGCGACAACGCGCTACCATCTGCGCAGATGGACCAGGATTGACCGATCGACCCGGTGGTGGCGTGCAGGTTTTTGCCTCCGGACGAGGAGCTGAAGCACACAACCAGGACCCACAGCGTCATAGCAAACACTGATTGCGCAGTGCAGGCTCTAAGGACGTGAAGCAGTGCAGGTAGACCCTGAAGTGAACGTTGACGTTGAGATGTCGCTCCGGTGACTTATCGGCCGTAACCACGGCGTGTCCGTGCAATCGTCCATCAACTCCTCCATCTGGCGATACATACTAGATGTCAGACGTTGTGCTAGGCATGTCTTTGCTCTGGAAGGATTGTAATACGATAGTGGAAAGGGCTGCAGACGATACATACGCGAGCAGTGTTTCCTAGACAATGAAAGCTTCGAGACCATGGAGTAAAATTCGAATGGGTGCGTCGTGAATAATGTCGCGGGGACCGTGGTTCGTGCTGCCACGTTGTGCATGCCATCGCGTCGAGGACAGCGAAACTTTCCAGAGCGTATATGGTCGCGGGGACGATGCCCGAGACTATGCGGGCATGACGGAGAGAGACGCCGGGTAGGTTGGATTGCGTGAGGATCAAGCTGGATCAAGCAGTGCAACGCGGGGCGTGGCATATCACTATGTACAGAAAGAATGACAAGGGAATATGGAAGTCGGAAGCAAAGATGGCAAGGTTCTAGTCAAGTCCGAGCCCATATATCGGAGGATCGGGCCGGCGGCGTGAACACTTCTTGCGACCCTACTTGCCTCTTGATCGCTACACCATCTCGCATCCGCTCACGCTCACGCTCTGAAACTGCTAGTGAACCTGCGTGCATACCTCTCCAAGTATTGGAGTCCTAGCATGTTCTAGTAGAGTACTGGATATAAGAAAGAGAGGGAGGCCTTGCGGTATCAATAGTCCATCAAATATCAATTTACGCCAGGGCAGGCGGCTTGGCCAAATACAATCTCACTGCAACTCAAGCACATTCTGTGCGCTTTCTGTGAACCAAATGGCTCGAGGGAAGGAGGGAGCCGTCTGGCCAGCTCGCGGCGAGGACGTAAGTTCCCATCTGCACTTCGACGCGTTTCAGACTTCTTACCTATATACCTCTACAGCCACCCCTCCAGATATTATGCGCGCCAGTGAATCACCTACGTTCACTACCTCCTACGCAAAATGATTTTTACTCAATTTATTTTAGCTGCCAACGTCGCACATCCGACTTCACATCCCGTAGCCTCAGGGGTCAGAATGTTAACAGGTACGTAACTTGCGAAGGAGAAAGGAGGAGTCGAAGCGTTCACGCGTACAGTAATCCGAGAAGGAGTCAGAGGTCAGAGTTGCCTCCGATACCCCGAAATCAAGCTCTGTCAAAGTCGTCTTCAAACTCGTGCTCGGGGGAGGCTGGTCCGGATCCGGTGAGTTCGTTTCCGGTTGTCTCAGTAACTCGCTGTGACATGCATTCGACGCGTCAGCATATACACCCGCCCTTTCTCAACATAAGTTCTTGGCAATCATGCCTGAGATTCTTTCCGTCGTAAGTACCCACCAGCACCATGCCGGCTTCACCATCAGGGCCAGCGCAGCCTACGGTGCCATCGTCGCTTCTATGGGCGCACATCCTCCGGCGCCCGCGACCGCCAACCGCGCCACCTCCGCGCGCGAACCTAACACCGGCGGACAAGGCCAAGGCGGCAACGCGCATTCTCCTACACGACACCCAGTCCCGGCTGGAGACCTTTGCCAAGACAGCCGAAGGCCTGCTCAACGAAACGCGCCGCGGGCGCGTGGAGGTTGAGCGAGTGCGAGATGAATGCGCGGGGGCGGGGGCGGGGGAGAAGACGGGGGACGAGGTTGTCGGTGCCCGTGCGTATAGGCGCGTCTGGATTGGGTAATATGCTGACATGGCACAGTCAATCGTGTACAAGGGGCCATCACAAAAGTCGTAGGAGAACCCGCGCAGGCGAAGAACGTCGATTCGCTGGCCGCGAACGTCGCCGGACTGGGCAAGCTCGTCGACGCGCAAACGCACATTCTCACCGCCATCCAGTCGGTGCGAACACATTTTTTCGCTCTGTACAATGCACTCAATATCTATGTAGTTAATAATTTTGACAGTGTTGCGGCATACCCGAGCACCAGATTCGCTGGTGCCCGCCTCTAGATCTCAGGCCGTTACTCGCTCTGCCCGCTGCGATCGATGCGCTCTCACTCCGCCTGGCCACGAACAGAATATCTCCCATTACCAGCTCTTCGCCCCGCAGCACCACCTCAAGCGACGCACCCAGCTCGTCCGCTAGTGCCGACTCGTCCACATCGCCCAAACGCGCACACGAGCCTGCAGAGCCCCGCCAAGCGGCTGAAGTTGGATGGCGCATCGGCAGCGCGGACACCGTCACGGTCCAACGCTTCCTCGACTACCGACGCGACATTGATGCCATCTTCCCGCTTCCGCCTTCTGCTCAGCGCCCATGAAGCCGACCCAACTCCGTTGCATCAACGCGCAGGCACATACGAGCACCGCATCCACGAAGTCCGTCCACCGCACGATGATTACTTCCTCAGCCCACGCGCGCGCACACGCTTTCTCCTTGACGTGGGCAAGCATTTGCGCATGCGCTACCCCCACGTACTAGGCTCGCCGGCGCTTCAGCCTCCTAGCTTGGTCATACGCGCGCCTAACTCGGCAATTTGCCCTCCCTGCGCCAGTTGGCCACCTCCCAATTCCATTGCTCATCCATAGCGTTGAGGATGGGAGACGATTCAGCTGGCTAAATGTGGAACTCCGCCTCGGGAGGAGGAAAAGGGGGACGTATGGTGGCTTGTGCTTGAGTCGTTACGAAACAAAAGGTGCAGCCGAAGGAATTTACCGACAGGGCAACTCGGATTGTGGACTGGCAGCTGGACTATCCCAAACACTTTGGTCGAGTTGAAAGTTAAACTTTCCACAAGTCTAATCGGGCGGTCCAAGCAGAGGCATTCACGTGCGCCGCGCGCACGCCTACGGCCACACCGCGCTGTGGCCCCCGATGGCTCCGCCGAGCTCTTTGTCCCCTCCGCTGAGGGAAGAGGACAATGCACATACCAAGTGGTCTGGTCCGGCAGCACCTGCGACAGTGTTCGCCGAGGGGTGTTGCCATGGACGTCGCAAACCACTGGCGAAGGGTATAAAGTAGACGAGCGAGGCTCGTCGAGCACCCAAACTCGTCTGCTCCCTCGCCAGGTTAGTATTCGCTCCTCCTTGACTCCGCTGAGTCTGAAGCTGACGACGCTCGTCTGCTCCCTCGCCAGAACCTCCCTCGCACTCGCTGTAGTCATATTTTTGTCTATACTAGTCTCTCCGATCCCATCTACATATCATCGATACTTATGGCGAATGTCGTCGCAATCCAAGCCGCGATTGCCCAAGAAGCCCAGGCAGTACTCGACTACATCGAGCGCCGCGAGATTACCCCCTCGCAAGCCACCCGCCGTATCCTCGACATCGCCGACCGTCACACCAACCGTCGGGCTGATGTCACCCCCGACCAGTACGATACAGTCGTCAAATGGTACCTTGAAACCATTGACCGGGTGGTGGCACAACACCATGAAGCCGACCAACGCGCCCGTGAACGTGAGCGCGCAGCATCGCCCCGGCGCGAACGCGCACGCAGCCGGGCGCGCACCCCGTCCCCCGGGCCAGAACCTGCGGATCCGCGCGGACGCAAACGCGCAAGAAGTGCCTCCCCGGGTTCCGATGCAGGAGCAGACGTGCGGACTACCAAGCTCGAGTTCTCGTATGCCCAGCTCCCCTTCGGTCGGGCCGCAGGAAAGCTCGCGCGCGCTTTCGAGGATCCGCACCTCCAGAAGACCTATCAGCTCAAGGCCAACTATCTCGCAGACCTCGCCGCGGCCCGTATCGAGCTCTTCCTCGACCCCGATACCCCGCCTCTGCCCGAGCAGCTCTGGAACAACATCCTGCGCAACCAGTATGTCGACCTCGACTCCATTTTCACCGGGTATTACGCCACCAACGGTGATGCCCGCGGCACCGAGAAGCTCGGGGACTTCGAGGTGGTCTCGCAGAGCAGCAAACCCAGTCGCCGCGTCACCACGCAAAGTGATTGGATCCTCGCCTTCGAGCTGTACCGCGAGGCGGTCGTCCACGCCTACCCACACCGCAGGGGCGAGCTCTCAACATACCAACGCTACGTCTCCCGCCTTTTCGCGGCCACGCCAGGATACCCCGAGCGCGTCATCTCGTTCGACCGCGCGGTTCGCACCCGGTCCGGACGGGACAGCAGCCTCCTTCTCTCCAACAACTCCAGCTTCGACGACCTCCTCACGCTGCACGTCACCGGACCTAGCGCGGGAGGCTCATCTTCGCGCAACGCTCCAAAGCCGCAAGCACGCGGCAGCGGAAGCGGCAGTGGCAGCAGCGGGGGACGCAACCCCGAACCCTGCATCCGACACAACGAGGGCCGGTGCAATAACGGCAGCAACTGTCGCTACGCCCACGTCTGCTCGGATTGTCGATCCAACCGCCACGTCGCGTCCGACTGTAAGGGCAAGGACCGTCGGGATTGAAGATGCCCGCCTGGGCACTAAAAGGCTCGCGGAAGACGAAATCGACAACCGCGGGCCGCGCCTGTTCCGCCGGTTCTTGTGGGAGCAAGACTCCTCCCTTGCCGCGTACCGCACCCCCTGCGCCTCGGCAACCGAGACAGCAGACCCGCTGCCGTCGCCACCCCTAGAGGTCCTGAACGATCCGGTGGCTCGCGGCACCATAGAGAGGAACCCGCACTTGTTCGCCATTGTCACCCCGATTCATGTGCCCGCCTTCGAACGTGCTTTGCGCACGCACCCTAATCGACCCTTCGTGGATTCCGTCATCCGAGGGTTGAAGGAGGGATTCTGGCCGCATACGGAGGGTTACGACCAGCGGCCGCTCACCCGCGACTACCCGCAACACGAGCTCGCGCCGAAAGAGCTCGCCTTCGCCAAAGCACAGGCTCAAGCCGAGGAAGACGCCCTACGGTTCTCCCCCCCATTCGACGACCTTGAACCAGGCATGATCAATGTGCCGGTTCACGTCGTCCCCAAGAAAGCCGCCAACTCGTTCCGCCTTGTCGTCGACCATTCCCTGGGCGAATTCGCGCCGAACTCGTTCATACCCAAACACGCCGGCCGCGCCGTACTCGACAGTGTCCAGGATCTGGGCCACAATATGCTCACCTTCCGAAAGCACTACGGAGGCCTACCGTTGCGCCTCTTCAAATCCGACGTCGCCAAAGCATACCGCTGCATGCCGATGCACCCATTCTGGCAGATCGGGCAGGTGGTCACCATCGATGGACGAAGACGTGTCGACCGCTGCAACAATTTCGGCGGGCGCGAATCCGGTGTCATTTTTGGCGCCTTCATGGGACTGGTCCTGTGGATCGCTCGTGAGCGTGGCATCGAAGCCCTGAATGCTTTCGTCGACGACAACTTCTCCTTTGATGCCTCGGGCGAACTTGAGTGGTATGCACCGTACAAGGCCTATTTCCCGCCCAAGCAAGTTGCCCTCTTGCGATTGTGGGACGAACTGGGCATACCTCACGAGTTCCCCAAGCAGGAGCATGGCTCCGCGCTGCCCATCACCGGCATTCTGGTCGACGCAGAAGCTATGACCCTGTCGCTCGACGCCGAAGCACGGTGCGACTTCGCAGCAGCCGTCACGTCCTTCCTCGCCACACCCTCGCGCGCCCCTCCCCTTGTTGCCTGGGAAAGACTGATCGGCTGGGCCAACTGGGCTATCAACGTCGCCCCACTCCTCAGGCCCGCTCTATCATCCTCCTATGCAAAGACCAGCGGCAAGACACACCGCAACGCCCCAGTCCCTATCAACAGTTCCGTGGCTCGAGATCTCCGGTGGCTAGCCGATACCCTGACCTCCCCTCGCTGGGATGGCATCTCGCTCGTCACGGCCCGCCTCTGGTCCCCCGAGCAGGCGGATCTCGTATTGTACTGCGACGCCTCCACGTCTGTCGGTATGGGTTTCTGGTGCCCGAGCAGAAATTTGGGTTTTGCGGCGGAAAATGAACCCGCCCCCGCAGGCGCGGAGACCATCTTCTGGTTCGAAGCTCTCACTGTACTGCGCGCTCTCGCATGGGCGGGTCGCGAGCGGTCGCCGCCCACGCGCCTTGCTATCTACACCGACAATCTCAACTCAGTGCAAATCTTCAACTCATTCAAGGCAACTGGCGCATACAACGACATTCTGCTTCTCGCCGCCCAAATCCTCCTCGAAACACGCATCGACCTGCGCGTCTTCCACGTACCCGGTGTTCACAACACTGTCGCCGACTGCCTCTCGCGCGGTCTCTTCGAAACTGCCCTGGGCCATGCCCCCTACCTCCGCATTCACGCGATTCCAACCCCACGACGCACGCTGGGGGTGGCGTCATGTTAGGCCCGGAACGCACTGCGCCCTCTCGTTCACGCCACCAGCGCGAGCCGTGGACGAGGGAGCGCCTGCTCCACGCGCGCGCAGTCGCGCTTGGAGCTGTCATCGAACCCACCACGCGTTCGTCATACACCTCCGCTCTAAACTCCTGGATCACCTTCTGCCGCCTCAACAACTTCTCAACTCAACCTGATGCCGACTCCCTCTCCATGTACGTCGCCTACGAATGCCACTACGTGCAACCGAAATCGGTCGAATCCTACCTGTCCGGCATCTGCAACCAACTCGAGATGTGTCATCCCGAGGTCCACGCCCTCCGCCGCCACCCCCTCGTCACCCGCACCCTTGCCGGTTGCAAAAAGCTATTCAGTAAGCCCACGCAACGAAAAGCCGCCCTCACAGTCGACAACCTTGAGCACGCCGCCGCACAACTCACACAGTCTTACGACGACAAACTTTTCCTCGCGATGCTATACACTGGCTTTTTCGGTCTGCACCGCCTCGCCGAACTCACCGACCACGACAAGCCAGCTTTTCGCTCATATCGCAAGACGATCATGCGCGCCACAGTCCGCATCGAAGGCGATGCCTACACGTACCTGTTGCCCGGACACAAGGCCGACCGGTTCTACGAAGGGAACACCGTACGCATCACTCGCCAGCAACGCGGCCCGGACCCATACGCCGTGTTCAGCGGCTACGTCGCCGCTCGTGACCAATCTCGAAACGCGCTGCACCCCGCGCTCTGGGTGAATGCCGGCGGTGATGTCCCCACGCGTTCTTGGTTCACAACGAGGCTCAAGCGACTCTTTCCCGATGCGACCATCGGCGGCCACTCCATGCGACCAGGCGGCGCTACCTTCTACGCCGTCGACGGGATGCCCGGCGAATACATCCAGGTGCTCGGACGTTGGTCGTCCGATGCCTTCCAGATGTACATCAGGAAGCACCCCGTCGTTCTCCACGCCCTCCTGCAAGCCCGGCGCGAGGAGAACGCCGGCCAACACCGTGCATGACGAAACCGCGTCCCGCGCTATCACCACCGCACTTCCGCTCACGACCTCGTTCCCGACAATCTCCTTCACCACCATCCTCCCTTTCCACCTCCTCTTTCCTACACCTCTCTCTTAGAGTGGAACTCGGCCGAGCGGAAATCTCATGCAGGCGGCCTTCGGGCCGCCGTTCCGGCGTACTCTCACTGTGTCGCGAACCCCACCGTACACGCGCGAACCAGCCCGATTAGAAATCTTTTTGAAGAGAGCATCAACGTCGGCGACATCGTGCGGATCGGGCTACCTGTTCTGTTCGCTTGTGCAAACGACGGCTCATGTGATGGTGACTGTACGGCTCGCGAGATAATGTCTACGCTGGCCTCAGCACCGGAGATAGTTGTGGAAGTACGCATCAGAGAGATTGTCGAGGAAGTGAGTCTTCCATTGCGCTTTGCGAGACTGTACGCTCATACCGCCGTCCACTCCCTGCAGGCCCTTCAGAAACTGGAAACTCCATTCAAATGATGGCTTGCATCGGTGTATCAGATTGCACCGGACGTATGCAAGGAGTTCAGCGTCTCGGGAAGGGGGTACGTAGAATTAGAAGGGGTACAGCGAGTACTGGGTGACACTGGCCCAAGGCTGTGATGAGGTCAAGAGAACTGAACTGCTACAGCGAAGGGTTGAGAAGACTTGTATCTCTCACGTTCTCATCTGCCATTTGATCACTCATCGCATAGATAAGGCAATTGTACATGAATGACATGACGCGGTGCGCGATTGATGCGCAATGCTCATCGCGTTGGACGTCGGTCGCAAGACGCTGACAGGCTGTGCGGCGTGGGCTAAGTTGGTAACGCGGTCACATGATATGATGGGAACGCGTCCGGCGTCCGCAAGTGGACTGCAACTCGCGAGGAGGCGCAGACTGATACACGCGTAAGGTCTGAGCTAAGGCCTATGGTACCATAGAACACAATGCATACCCAAGCGAGCGCGATTATATGGCACGTGCATCGATACATACAGAAGGGCCGCACGCTGTCTTTTAATTAGAATTTACATATAGGATAAACGGAAATCAATTGGCGAGGCTAAGGCCCACCCTACTATCGTCATTAAAGCAAGAAAACTGCCGGCAGCATCAGTGTAAGCTTCTATATGACGGGAAAGAACGTACCGAAGTCAGACCGCACTTCCAGCAACGGTGTTATCTTGCCCGTCGAAACGAAAACGACTCCGAGAAGACGAACATTGTTGGGTTTCCGACGGTCAGCTTCGACTCAATGCCCTTGTGAGGGCGTCTATTGTACCAGCTACTCTATGTAGTGTACAATATGGTCGTGTTCTCTGTGTATCGTCTCCGAAACGAGTCCTTCGAGCTCTGTCCTTATATAC
>UWZB01000402.1:0-11628 GCA_900536885.1 Peniophora sp. CBMAI 1063
AACTTGCGGACAGCGTCGTTATCCGCACGTCCCCACACGATGCCAGCCTTGACGATGCTGGCGAAGTTACCGTCCATGAGAATGATGTCACTGGCTTCCTTCGCGACCTCCGTGCCGGCGATGCCCATGCTGAATCCGACGTCGGCCGTCTTCAGCGCGGGACCATCATTTGTACCGTCGCCTGTAACACCAACGACCTCGCCAAGGCGCTTGAGCGTGTCGACGAGAACGCGCTTATCCTCGGGACTGGAGCAAGCGAGCACCTGAAGACGAGGAACGACCTGCTCCTGAACGTGCGGCGGGAGGGAGCGGAATACAGGGCCTTCCATGACGATACCACCGGGCGAGTAGATACCGCACTGACGCGCGATACTTCGGGCCGTAAGGACGTTGTCGCCGGTACACATCTTGATCTGGACGCCGGCACGAGTACAATCCGCGACGGCTCCGCGGACGCCCTGACGGAGGGGATCCTCGATACCGGTGATGGAGATGAGGCAAAGGTCACGAGCAAGGGTGTCGTAGGGGATCTGTTTAAATAACAATCAGTCTCACGCGCACATGATGTGACGACTAGATAGCTTACCTCGCCGTCCTCACCGACAGCTGCATCGGTGGGTGGCCAGTGTTCGAAGTCCCTGTAGCAGATCGCGATAGTCCGGAGTGATTGGCCAGCGTAGAAAGTGATAGTCCTCGAAACGTTCTCCTTATCATCGTCGTTGAATCCAGCCGTCTCGATCTCATCCTCGTTGCCACCTTTGCTCTCTCCAGGCTTGTGAACGACCACATGGCTCCGGCACTTGTCCACCAAGATCTCGCTAGCGCCCTTGGGGTAGAACCGTGCTCCTTTGCCATGGCGGACGACGACGCCCATAGCCTTGCGTTCCGAGCTGAAGGGTACGACTTGAAGCTGCTCCTTGCCTTCCCTCGTGGTACGGTAGTTGTTCCACTTCAAGTCGACGGCCATCTTCAACAGAGCCGTCTCCGTCTTAGAGCCAACGAAGATACGCGCACCGCTCTCCGGGTCTGTGTCCTCGAATGCGGTACTGTTGCACGCGATAGACTCGTTGAAAGCCGTGCGTAGTGCAGGGCTAAGAACCTGGTCGAGATCGGAGAGCTCAAGCGGGAAATCCTGTGCGAAACGCCTTGAACGTTGAGCCTCGGTCGAAGGTGAGCCAGGGCTCGATCCAGCGTCTGTCTCCGCGCGTCCGCCGTTATTTGCAAGGTCGCGTACGAACTTCGACGCGATGCCAACCGAGCCGGCGACGACTGTCATCTCGTTCTGGGTAAGCGTTCCAGTCTTGTCCGTGCATACGACGCTGATGGATCAATGTTAGCATACAATATTTAGAAGACGGCGATAGAAACTTACGTCGCATTCGCCATTGTCTCGCAAGATCCAAGAACGCGCACGAGCAGACGTTCTTTCGTCATGCGTTTCGTCGCGAACGCAAGCGCGATTGTTACTGCCAGAGGAAGACCTTCGGGTACAGCGACGACGACCAAGGTGACTGCAATGATAAGAATGTTGACAAACGAAATTCCTCTCTGGGCCGGCTATAATGAGAGAGGATTAACAATTACCATGAGTGCGTTGAATAATTCAAAAGCGTACGGTCATCGCAGGTTCGCCAGTGCCCAATTGGACGAAGAACCGGATCATAAGGCCGACGAATAGGACCAAACCGGCGATCATACCCGCCCATGCGATAAGATCAGCGAGTCGGTTGAGTTTGCCTTGTAAGGGAGTAGCCTCCGCATCGCCGCGCAGAGCTGTCGAGGGTAAGATTAGACGCCGTCACAAGAAGATGATATATATTGAGCGCGCGGTAAAGCGCCACTCACCCATCATAATGCGACCGTTAAAGCTCCTAGTTCCGACGGCGACGACGATGTATATCGACCAACACCCTCCAGAACATGGGATCCAGAGATGATGAAGCAGTCCGTGCGGCCGAGGAGCTCGAGCGCGCGCTTGCCCTTCTCCGCGCGTTTCTTGTTCAATTGCGAGACACAGGAGGGGCGTCGGAGTTCATAGAGATGTCACCCCGACTGTGCAAGTATTGCTGGAGGGGCGTGTTAGTCGTACTCGTCTTAATGCGGAAAGGCTGATGACACACTGGTATGAGGAGCAGCCGTTAGACATGTTCTGGAATTATCTGTGAGTGAGTTGTCAAAAACATAGCGAGCCCGCGCCTACCGGGTGGCCCATCCGTAGGCGGCCTCTTGGGGGATGCTCGTCGCAGGTTGAGTTGAACAAGGTTCGACCTTGAGTCAACAAAGCTGGCTGTCACGTTCAACGTGACTAGACACGCCGAGTGACAGACGCGCTAAAATGCGTCTTCCTGGGGTACACCCTCGATCACAGTCGTAGAGCTCATGCAGCACAACCAGCTCAGCGATTCCAAACTTGATCAATAGAGAGACATATGAAACCACAGGGGAAGAAACCTATGTAGATTTGAATTTACATAAATGCGCAACTATAATCGAAGCAACGATGTCCACATAGCACTACAACAGATAACTGCGTAGCTGGGGACATTGACCGAAATGGTTTATCCCAGCAGGTAGTACGCAGTTCGCAAATGAGGAACGGGGCATCTACCAAGATTCCAGAGCCTGATGCCCACCGAGATAGTCTCCACGTCGCAGTTGCGCTCAGCCGCAACGGCCGCCATCAAGGTGCCACTTCAACGCGGGTCGTGCAGGCACGCACACCGCCGCTCTAGCGGTTCAGGATGATGGCCTCATTATGGGCATCACCCTTCAGCTAGACCTACACAACGTCCAGCAGCGGCTGCATAGATATTCCCTATACTAATCGTGTCAGTATATGTGGAACGAAAGGCGAGTGCATAACTTAGTGCGACGCGCGAGTGAAGGCGCCTGGGCCGTATCGGGATCGAGCGGAATATACTGCATAATGACCCCGGCCCAAAAACCCGGTGCACATGCACTGAGCAACGGCACACGCACGATGTACACCGAGCTGCACGGGATGAACATGATGCTGTAAAAGGCGGCAGACGACGGCGACGTTTGGTACGATGGAGCCACGGAAGTACGGTACAGGTGTGACCTAGTTCTCGGTCACACGGCAGTACGTCGCGGCTAATGCCAGTGCCCTTGAGGATGGAAGATGCTGGAGAGTGCGGCCCACGCTGTTGTCACCAGGCCCGAGCTCAACGAGAGCGTCGAGTGGCGCCTGTCGTCGGGTCGCGCAACTTCAAGCTTGATCTAACACAGGAGGCTCCATGCCATCGGCGGCAAGTGCATGCACGCGGAGATCATGAGCGAGACTGAACTCGCATAACCTCGGCGCGAGGTGCACACCGCCAATACCGAGGTTCTGTTCACCCATGGGCATGGGCGTAAACCACAGTTCAACCAGAAATATACTTAGTTATGCTTACCATCACTGATGATTAATACGAGTAGTAGACCTTCGCGCGACAAGGGCGGGTCGACAGCAGTGTCTGTCCGCACTGTCGTTGCGTCGCCATCGATAGACTCGGGCCTGACAAAAGCATCTGACATATGAAACACCACGAGATGAAGCAGACGCACCAGGTGGAAAACGATTTCGCACCGAAAACGAGCGGATATATGTCATCTGACAGGATGCGCACACGTCCGCGCGCGCTGGCGAATCCGTCCGGACGGGGGACAGAACTCGAGGTCCATGCCTCGATTGACAGATCGCACATCAGGTGGTCTTGTATCTGGCGGGCGCTCATTCCACGCAGATTCTCGGAGGGCAAGATAGCACTGTTATACACATCGGGTAAGTGATATATCGTACGCAGGATGCACGATTCGCTGGCCGCGCGCGTGGCAGATTCTGGCGCGTTGATGCGCGCATCGAGACCCGGGAGAACGGTTACGAAGGAGTCAGTTCCGCGCGCGTGCCAGCGGCGGGAACGACCGATAAACGACATGGAGAAGCCAAGAGGAAACGATTAAATTCGTTTGCAGAGACGATGGCTGGCGGGAGCAAAGCGCCAGGCTCGGAGGGCCGCGTGGGCGAGTTCGAGCGTCGCACGTGGCTAGTCGTGGACTGATGACGCTTCGATGTCTCGACGTTCGTCGATCAGGCCCAGGTCTACCAAAGGTCTACATACCGCTTACGACGTATACATGTTTGAAGCCTTGCAACCAATGCCGTCACGGTTTCTGCGGTTGTGTTCAAAAGAATGATCATAAGTAGGACTTATGCAAGATAGATGCACTGCAGGAGAGGGGTCATGCGATACTGATGCCTTGAAGGTGATGTCTACGCGCCACTGAGCTTGTGAGAAACAGGCTCGACGCCGTGACGCCTCGCGCAGCGGGTGTGAGCCTCGTGTCCGGGCTCATTGATGGCGAGATCTTCGACACCTTCCCGCTTATACCTCCTACGCACAGGCCTTCCCTTCCAGTTTTTTTATTCGGTAGCACGCGCATAACTCATACGAGCATGTGCATGTAAAATTCAGAGAGAGAAGCGGGGAAGTCATGGTGTAGCGAGGTGAAGCGGAGTCGACGCGCTTCGCGCCACACGAAGCATCTTCCGAATATGGTGCGTTGCGTCGTATACCCTTTTGTACTGCTATACCTGAAGGCCTTCCCCGTCGCAACGGTCCAGATCGTGTTTCAAAGTACGCCCGATGCTCTCTGTAGCACTTGAGCACGAGCAGACGGCTAGCTATCTCGGGGCAGCTAGACGTGATCCAGCTTGCGATTGCCCGTGCCGGTCACCTGAATGCCTACCCGAGGGCGCTGCAACTGCCCTATTGTTTCAGGGCCGACGTTTCCCTATAGCCATGCGTCTAGACTAGCATAGATCACTGCGCGCCGAGTGAAAGGCACAGTATGTAAAGCCTCTCCGAGCGCACTGATTCACAGTATCTCAACGATTGCGCCGTCAGTTGCGAGCCGCATAGCTCATTGCCTGCCGAGACTCTCCACGTGAACCTGCGCCTTCGATCGTGTCCTTACACGACTATGCGGCGCAGTACGTCAGGTACCGTTTGAACATATGAACAAGTAGTTCGAATAGCGTGGAGCTCAGTTGTTTCGATATCAAGGTCTAGAAAGTTATGTATATCGAGACTAGAGACAAGACAGATGGGACCCATCGCTGCCGAGCTGTACAAGAGGCAGTGTACGAGTGAGGATGATGATGAATCATGTATGGAAACGACACGTAGGCCTTCAGTATAGTGCAGTGGATCAGAAGTCAAGACCAGGCCATCAAAAGAGGGACGGGTACGCAAGCTCGACAAGGCCAGCCATTGTGACGAACCGGCGAGAGAGTACGAAAAGAGTCAGAAACGTAGCAGAAGTGAAGCAGGGCAAAAGATATGGTACGAAGGAGACGCAGCGGAAGAGGAACATGAGAGCAAATCGCCAGGCAATCGCGATAGAGGCGCCGCCATGGGCACCTTCGGAAAGGACTGAAACAGACGCAGGGTAGAGGCGTCGGTCTTTCACCACATGTATCTGTATCCGGGTAGTGCTCCGCCGCATGTGGATAGCCTGTTGCTCCAAAAGCAAGCCATGCCCAAAGTATGTAGCTAATACCCGTCGTAGGAAGCCTCTTGAGAAGACGCTAAGATGGTTCATGCCTCAGCGCATCTTGACCATGATGAAAGCCGCTCTGCAACTCACCTCTGCATAGAAGATGGAAGGGATCGTCGACCTGTCTTTGTTAGCGCAAGGTTCATTAGCCCAAGTATATCTCTGTGGAAGAGCGGATGTTGCGGCGTACATGTGAGAAAGGAGGACCAGTCCGAGGAACGCATCTTGTGGAGGAGGGGGGTGCTCTTTAGCTGCAGGAAGTCAAGCTGGTCGCGATTACACCACATCATGAGATGCTATGGCTTGGGCTCGGGATAGGAAGTGCCGAGCTCAAACTGCCACTATACGCGGCACATACTTGCGAGAGCAAGACGCTAAGCGACATTTGTGCGTCATACGTAATTCACGGCTGGGCTGGGCTGGGTATTGTGAGCGCATGTATGTCATATCTAGTGACCGCGAAACGTACATGCTGGCGGTAGTGGATTCTCGAAACCTTGTGGTGGGTGGGTCTCTCGAACAACCAACAATGTCCTTGATCTTGCTTTGACAATATCGACGCGACGGTTTGTCAAGGGGAGGGGGACAATCGTTAAAAAGCGGAGAGAAAGCGCTGGAGCCCTGTCCAGTCATGGGTCGTAGCCAGTCAAACGCACGCACGGTCATCGACGAGTACTCAACGCGTGCCAGCCGCCTAGTCTTCGAGGATGATTTCCCGCCGCGCCGTCCTGTGTATATAGTGTCATGTACTCCCACAACCGTTCTGGAGAAGCGCACCTTGGAGGGGTCGACAGAGACCATGTATTGAGTCATTGACCGGCTGACTCTTGTGCAGAACTAGCTGGTGAAATCTGTGAGCGTCCTGAATGCGTACATCAAGCACGGTACGCACGATTATTCCAAATCCCAGGTTTTGATCACACGAGAACGAGAGTCACAACGTTGGGTCGCTATAAGGTGGCTATGAACCCTGCTGCCCCTTCGCATTAGTCCGAAATCAGAATAGGCAGTCGTCTGAGAAGATGCTCATGACCTTCTACAGGAGAGTCGGTGCTAGAAAGAAGGTGGACAAGCGAGCGCAAGGAGTTGGCGGTGGAGCCTAGGCCTAAGCACGTGTCATTCGGCAGAATCCGGTTGATTGTGTGCGCGCACGAAGTTGCTCCGCACCAACATGTACTCGTCCACGTCCGGCTTGCAGATCCAGCATCGCTTCAACTACGCGATGCGATGAACCCAACGCCATGGAAACACTTCTTCTTCAGCAGAGATAGTGCTAACGGAGTAGTGGTAAAGGCCGTACGTCTCTTGTATGTCCGCGCCGCAATGTGCTCTGACGTTCATCCCAATGTCAGGCCTTATTCTTGGGGGACGTGTTTGCAGGCTATTGGTGAGTAGTAGAGTGCGCCGTCATAAAAGGAGATCCTGACCAATGTCGTCAGATCATATATGCGCGTCGGCTATTCTAACGCATGCCCCCATGGACGGACATTGCTCATCTGTACTCGACCTTACCTTACATTTCTCCAATATGCTCGAACAAATTTGGAGATATCCATGCACGTGATGGCCACTCGTAATGCTTCTACTCTACGGGCGCTTCCTTTCGTCGTCCTCTCTGATCTCGAGGCGAACGTGTGAGCCGTCTTTGCCAGCTTCATGGCGGCTCTGGTCAGCTCAATCAGGGCAGACAGCTGCAGTGCCTCCGCCTTGTCTAGTATACGTCATCTGAGTTGGTTTTTCAAAACCCGTCGCTGGGCTCGCAGGATGAACGTGTATAACACTCTGGTGTGCGTTCATGTAAGAACGCGGTCTTAGAGGGCACAGGTTTTCGAACACTAACCGATGATCGCGCGACTATCAGAGCACGAGCGTCGCGCTACTTCATGCGCCCGCATATGCAGATTCGTGGTATCGGAAACGCACGCAGTCCAGGGCAGTCTCACAATACTCTCAAGGCGCCCCGCATACTGCACGACACAGAGTGACGGCGTGACCTTGGTTCTCGGCTCTTGCGCAGCGTATGACAGGACAGTATAGATGACCATCGTCATGGTGATCTTTTCACGTGCGTTGCGGGTTTAACAGACGTATTGACTGGCGTACAGCGACTGATGCAGATATCACGTACTGAAATGATGTCGGCGTGACGAAGCGGCCGCAAGGAAAGCCCATTTGCTCGTCTGCGCCGCGATAGATCTGAGTGAGCTTTCAGGGACGTACGGCGCCAACTTACAGCGTATGACGCTGAAAGCAGTCTGGATGGACCCTGGTGAACATCTTTTGCACGACAGTGGTCCGCTTCCGACTACCCGGGAGTATAGCTGAACTCAAGAACCGCGACTCGTCTTCCGTGCGCTTGGCTGGAAATGAATCAGTCTTGTTTAAACCTGCGTAATCGAACCTTGAGACTGTCGGCGCACGTGGGCAGAGCGACTGAGGATTTCAGCGCCAATGCGAGATGAAATCATCTCCATTCATAGGCCCTTGATCATGCGGGCTCTGGAAACCCGGTGGATAGTGCACGAAGTAAGCGTTACCAAGTGAGAGATGGAAGCGCAGTGCTTCTCAGCGGCGTCTGCAGGTGGTCGAGCCAGAACCCGCGTCAAAGCCTCTGCGGAAGGTGCGATCAAACACAAGCACACATTTTGCCTTGTCGCTAGCCACATTCCCATGTAATGTGACCATCTATTTCGAAAGCCGCTTCCAAACCGGCTCGAAACCCATTAGCAGCGCGTCACGACCGATGTGTATCTGGCATCTGGCGACGGTTGAATCAGCGCCAGTCTGCATTGTCATCATCACGGCCATACTCGGTCATCGCGATAAATTATCAGTCGCTGCTATAGCAGCAAGAGAGTCCTCTCTTAGGACGAAAGGGCCGTTGCTTGAAGATGTGTTATACCGACTGCAGACGCGTAGGTGATTCGAAGGCCGGCGGGGATTAACATCCAGGGAGCAGGACTTGGTGGAGGCAAGAGGTGTCTACACGGTGTTTCATCTTCGCCGCATGGACATCGTCGCAATCGTCGCGTTCACCTGAGCGCACCGCCAACATGGGAACATTTTCAATACGTCTTGAAGTTACGGATGTGTGGCCCGTCACAGCAGAGAAGACTGCGAGAGCGGGCTGCGTTCTATGAGCAGTCCCGTGGACGTCTACGCAGTGGTCCATCTGCAGGGTTGGTGTATCTGGTCAAGTCGCGGTCACGCGAGTTCTAGTGATGCGAGCGTGATAGGGTGTCCCACTGTGTCGCACAAGGATTGGAACCCTCTGGAAAAGAAATCATTATATAGATGGCGTAATCTACGTATGTACACAGATTAGGTATGATACAGGCTGAAGGATGCGATGATGAGAGTACGTATAATATGGTTGTACATGAGCATGAGTGTGATGAGGTCTATGATAAGCGTGAAACCCGATTAAGGTCCCGTAAGCTGCGTAGGTTCGCTATGTACATTCGAGGCGCAGATTGTGAAAACAAAACAAAAAAAACATTTGAACGTTTTTACGGGACAGGCCCAGATGTAATTCAAGAGAGCGCCTAATGGCTAGAGAGCAATCGCAAACCAGGAAACAGTCGAGTCAAGATACAAACGCACAACCCTCCTCTCAAGCTGTTCACCACCAGCGCCATACCACCCCTCACATATACCTCCCCTCGTGCTGCGTCCTTTACTCCATACTCCTCCTCCTTCTCACCGCCCGCCGCGGAATGCCTTGCCCGTCATCTGCTTGACGAAGCCGCTGAGCCTCTTGAAAGCTCCGCGCTTGTCTACGTTTTGCGCCGGAGCTGCTTGGCCGCCAGCGACATCGTTCGCCTGCGCGTCTCCACCTGCCAGTCCGTCAGCCTCCTGCGCGTCTCCTCCTGCAAGCGCGTCTCCCGCCTGCCCGCCTCCATCTGCCAGCCCGTCGGCTGCCTGCGCGTCTCCTCCTGCAGGCCCGTTGGCCGCCTGTGCGCCGGCCTGCGCGACTTCGTCAGGCGGAAGTTGAGCGCCTTCGGCAACGACGTTGGCGTCCGCCTGGAAATCGCCTGGGTGGATCGCCTGGTGAATACCTTCAGCAGCGAGCATCGCTCCGACCGCGCGTTCTGTGTGAAGGGTAAGCACGATCGCAGAATCTTGCGCGAGTTCATTACTGCTCCTAGCCGAGTACGCTGTTTTCCCTCCTCGCATAGGCCGCGGCTGGGGTGGGTCGTTGAAGAGGGATTTGCGGCCGTGATGGTTTCCAGTCATGTTGAGCGCGAGTCGATATAGTGCGGGCAAACGGCGCGGACGCGGGGATCCTAGGATGCGTATACGCGCCTGTACGTATAATTTGACGACGCGTGTGCACGCGATGGCGAAGCACAGTGAATATATCGAATGACCGCGAAGAGATATAAGGGCTGGCAGGGGGCGAAACGAGAGTGGGCGCGGGATGGTGGTGGTAGGAGGAAGAGTGACGAGCTCGCGCGACACGGATTGATGTAGAAGGGCGCCTATCGTCACGCGGCGCGACGCGACGCCGTGAATAGGAGGCTTGTTGTCCTCGAGTTTCGCGGGTCTTGAGGACACGTCGGCGACGTCGCGGTGTTGAGAGAGCTCACTAAACGGGGGTTTGATAGCATTGCGCGAGTAGCTGCTCGCGTATTCAAATTAAATAATCTAGGCGCAACCTAGAACGAGTTTCGGTGAAGGTTGAATGGATATATGTGCGTACTACTCGTACCGTAATGCACACGCTCATTGAAGGTATCTGTAGAGCGTCGTTAGCGGGCTATGCAACGCGAGGGGCATTGGGGGAAGAACAGCCTGCGGCTCAGAAGTAAGAACATACATGATGCAGGGTTCTCTATGAGCATCCAGCGTATACTTCAGACGTGGTGGTCGAAAGTCAAGGTCTAGGATTGAGACGCGACGCGTTTGTTCCGTTGACGCGTGCGGGGCGGCAAATCGGCGTCTAAAGGTTTTAGCGTCTGGGTTTCCAGGCACAGATTCCCGAAGCCTCAATCACATGCTGCTCAGCGTGCAATCAAGCTCGGTTCCTTTTGCCTCTTACCACAACGACCACCCCTCCGGCGCTCCCCCTTCTCTTTTGTCCTTACATCCCGTCCTCCTCAACCCAGTGCAGTCAAGTACTTGGGGACATCCTGCATGGCCATGCCTTCTCGTCCTGAATGGGCCGGAACTCGACAGTCGCTGAAGCCTATCTTGTAGCTGGACTGGCCATTGTCATGGAGAAACGTACGCTATGTTGTTGGAAGCTCGGTAAGTCTTGTCCTTTATGTCGTGACCGCTTGGGGATGCCGCTCACATCGGTCTATAGTCAAGTCAGCACGTCGGGCTGCCTGCAGCGAGGCGCTTGACGTCAAGCTTCGCCCCTGCCTTGTTCTGTGCTTGTACGCGGGCTCTCATCCTGGTGAATCTTCTGTCTTACGACTTCGTACAGCTTACTCATAACCTCTGACCAGGTTTCAGGTTACCCGACAACGGAAATACGGTGTGAGCGCGTCAAGGAGGAGGATGCATGTTGGAGAATAGGCGGGGCCGGTCTAGAATACGTCTTTTTTTGTCAAGAACTATAGCTCTTCGCCGTGGTTTGGGCGTTACGAGCTCTACAGAGACGTGGGACAAATGTCATGCTATGCTATGCTAGTGTCCGTTGTGTTTGTGACCGATGATCGTGTTGGTGTGTTGGGTAGCGGGTAGGGGTGTCGTATCTTGTCTGATGTCGGCGGTTGACTGTTGGCCGTTGGTTGCATTGCGTCCGCTTGTCTTGAAGGACCGAACTCCGTCGGGTCAAAGAATCATGGGAGAATTTGCCCTGAGCGCGACTGGTATCCCCGTTCGAACACGTTGACGCGACTTTGTACTTCGGCGCGACTTTGTACTTCGGCGCGACTTTGTACCTCTGCGCGACTTTGTATCTCCGCGCGACTTTGTACCTCGACGCGACTTTGTACCTCTGCGCGACTTTGTACCTCGGCCTCCGCGCGACTTTGTACCTCGGGGGACTTTGTGCCTCTGCGCGACTTTGTACCTCGACCTCCGCGCGACTTTGTACCTCGGGGGACTTTGTACCTC